>CM077162.1:161916786-162027325 GCA_039583875.1 Platanthera guangdongensis | reverse complement strand
TTAATAAAAGGAAAAGCCGTCGCAGGAGTGGCATTTAGGCCGCGAAGGTCGAAGTGTGTTGTTGCCGCTGCTAGCGGCTCCCTCCTCTCCTCTGCTCAGCTCAGCTCCTTTCGGCAACCAACCTGCAAGCGCAAATGTTGCGATCACTATCTGCTCGACCGCTCCTGGTCCCACCTCTCCTACTCTCTTGATCAACCCTCTCTGTGATCAAGGCTCGCCTCTTCTCTCAAGCCTCTCCCTTACTCCTGCAACCTTCTTTTTCCTCCTCACCTAGTCTGTGAGGCCCAGTCACCCCCTCGGTGATAGATGTCCCCTCGGTGCCATTTTCGCGCATCAAAAGTTGGTGCGGTGAGCGTGGACCCGAACAGCTCACGCGCAAACCTTCAGATCAGAACAGGCAGTGAAAGCAACAGTTAACCATGTCAGACCACCAATCAGCCGAGAACCATGCTCCAGGTCCCAGTGAAGATCCTCTCTGGGAAGCCTTTGAGCAGTCGTGCCGAGAGAATGCTCAACAGTTCCAAGCTATCAACAAAGTTCTTGCTGCTATAACGCAGTGATTGGACGTTCATCCAGCAACTGCTCCAGCTGCTCCAATCAACCCAACACCAACAGTAGAGCATCAGCAAGCTTACTCTCAAGCTTGCCCACCGTTCTATCCCCCGTACACAACAACCTTTCCGCAAGGGCCTGCAGCTCATTTGCGAACTCAAGATGAAGAGTTCGCTGCTTGCCATAACTTCTTCCGGGAAGCAGCCCGGCGAAGTCCAGCTAGAGTTCTCAACTTTCAGGGAAGTCATCCCTACCCTTCAGCTCCTGCCCCTGCTCCTCCTGCAGCAGCTTTTCCTTTTTATCCTCATGCTCCTTTTGCAGCTGCAGCTTATGCTCCTTTTTATCCCTATGTTGTAGGAGAGCAAGAAGAGCCTTCACCATTCGCGGAGAGTGTCCGCCATGAGCCAACTCCAGCAAACTTCAGAGAGCCACGACTACCAACCTACACTGGAGAGACGGATCCATGTATAGCACCATCCAGCCTTTTGAGTCCAGCGTAGCTCTCAAGACTCTTACAATTTCAACCAAGTGCAAGCTTCTTGTTACTCCCCCTCTATTTGATGGCAAGTGAGGGACTAGTTCTATGACCTCCATCCTCACTCCATCACTTCTTTCCTTGATCTTCGAAGGGAGTTTCTTCTCAGATTCTCTACATCAACCAAGAGAAAGGGTGGTCCTGAAGCCCTCTTTGAGATCAGGCAGCGCGGAAATGAGACTTGTTCTCAGTTTGTTGATCGATTCCAAAGAGAGATTTTGGACATCGAAGTTACTGATCAAGAGATGTACCGAGTGGCTCTTATCCACGGTCTTCGTGAAGGGCCTCTCAAATTCGAAGCCAACGTCCGTGCTCCAAGGACTTATCAAGAGTTGATCGCTCTAGCCAACTTATACATCCGAGGTGAAAAAAGTAATCCAGGCTTCGTCTCAAAACTTCTATCCGAGGAGGATCCCTCCCGCAAGCATCCTCCAAGGTCTCCCCGCAATCACATCCCAACTTACTCAAGGAAGGAGAGAAGGCTTCATCGCCAGCGATACTCCTTCCCAAGCCGCGATGCTCAAGATTCATTGCTACTGCTAGCTCCGACTTTGCAAGCAGCAGCTGTTCAACAGCAGCAGGACGATGACTTGCATGAGTCTGATCTCGACGACATCATGCAAGAAGTGATCCAAGTCATGAAAGATAGGGCAAGCTTCAAGAAGCCATATCGACCTGCAGATCAGAGGTCTAGAAACTCAGAGCCCTACTGCGAACTTCACAAAGAATCAGGCCATCGAACAGAAGACTGCCGAGCATTCCGCCAGCTTGTGCAAAGGATGCTCCGACAGGGCAAGATGCATGACCTGCTTCCTAAAGAAGAGCGCCCTGATCAAGTAACTTCAAGGGGCAAAGAACTTGCAGACGCTCCTTGCTCCTCAAGAGGAGTGAACCACATCGAAGAGCCTCCTCTCCTCGTTGTTAACAGAGAAGTCAAGTGCTTTGATGCCGACGATGAGGGTGTACTGGGGAGGATTCAATGCTAGCGATGGACTTCACAGTCCTCCAGAGCTCCTTGCAATCTTCAGGGGTTATCTCAACCCTTGCTCTCTCCTTTTCAAACATTTTCATTACAACACTTCTCAGTGTTCTTTACTTGCTTTCCAGCAAAGCTTTTATTCAGGGATCCCGTACTGACACAGTTCCCTTCTTCTGTTTCTCCTTCCTCTCTCTCTCTTAGCGATCGTTACACCAATGAGATTTCGCCGAGCCTGAAATGTTCCCTCCGTAGTTTGTTCTCGCACAACCGCTACGACCACACATGGCGGGAGTATACCCATGTGTGTAGTGGGAGCAGTTCAATCACGGGAATGGGCTTCAGACTTAGGATCCTAGCCGGCATATGACACAGAGTGTGTGCTAGGGGAGCCCCATGTGTTAGCTCTGCTGTGCGCCCTATAGGATACATTACGGTTAGGATGATCTTCGCTGGACAAGCAATGGCGATCAAGCGTAGCCTTGTCTCTTTGCTCATCCTTCAACTGTGGTGGCCGAATCACTCTCTGGTATCCTCAATCCGTGCCTTCTTAGGTTCGCAACTTCACTGATCAATATACAGACAAGCTAGGCCTCTTGGCGCAACCTGTCTCGTTGATCAGTGATGCTTGTACCCAAGGTGAGAGAGCGTTCCTTCTTGCGGTCCTTCTCAGGACCTTTCCCTCTCTTTCTCTTTTGTGCCCTCCTCGAGGATGCGCGGATAGCCCGCTTTGTGCAGGATCATACTCGGAATGATTTTCTCAGGCCAGTGTTGCATAAGGCCCACGGGGAACACCTGTGGCAGCATTCAACCCTCTTTAGTCATTCCGAATATGGACCCCTTTTTCCTTTTCCCCCTCCTTGAGGATGCGCGGCCAGCCCACTTTGAGTAGGACTATACTCGGGATAATTTTTCGGGCAAGTGATGCATAAGGCCCACGGGGAACACCTGTGGCAGCATTCAACCCTCTTTAATCATTCCGAGTGTAGACCTCCCTTTTTCTCTCTTCCCTCCTTTCACAGGTGAACAGGTTAATCCAACCTACCAAAAGGATTCTGTCATTCATTTGGATTATGTCCATCCAGCCATGTCAACAGCTAACGCTCGATTCATTAATCTGGACTTCGTGATAATGGTTCATCGGGCATTTCTCTTGCTACTTGGTCATATCGACCCTATCTCATCAACCTTCATGGATTATCTCAAGAAGATTTTCAGCAATCACTTTGCTTATGCTCGTTTCATATACTTTGTCTGCTCAAGCTCTATCATATGGAGATTCGCAGAGCTGCTCATTACTCTCGCCAAAGTCTAATGGCGTCAATCATTAATTGAATCATATCAACAGTTTTGCTATGATTCTGGTGCGGTCATCCTCGCGTCTTGCTTGCTTTTAATCCCTCTCTCTTCGTGGAGGTTAGCAAATCCTTGCAAGCCTTCTCCACAGGTACTCGCAAGCTCCTTTTATATGCATATTGTCTGCTTCTAACTTTTCTCTTTGTAGGGAACAACAGACACCAGCAAACCTCATCCAGGTACTTGCAGTTTAAATCCTTATTTTATCTCTACTGCTCACTCTTCACTTTGCAGTGGTTATCAGACATCTGCAAGTCATGTTCAGGTACTTGCAGCTTATCTTTATATACAATATCTGCCTCAAACTCTATTCTTGTAGAGGTCAACGACACTTGCAAGCTCCATTCAGGTACTTGCAAGTTACTTTCATGCACTACGCATACTGTTAACTCTTCTCTTGCAGAGACCACAAAAGATTTGCAAGCCCCTTCCAGAACTTAACAGAAGACACGCCTTCTTCATTTTGCAAAAGCAAACTCAGGTACACACTCGATGTACCACCCATGCGTGCTTACCCTTAATTTTCCTCTTGCAGGAAAGTAGGCAGGAAACATCAAGCTTATAAGGGGAGACTTCAGGTTCTATCTCTCCTTGCCTCCCCTTCTCTTTCCTTTGGGATGGATCACGATTTTCGTGGATCTCCAACTTTTTCGAAGTTCCCTTCGGAACTTAAAAAAGTGCGGGGATTATGTTAACCCAGAAATCGACGATCCTTCCCGAGATGGCCAGCTGGCTAGTCGCGACCCTTAGGTTCTCCCTTTCGATCGCGACAAGTCCCCGCGTAGGCGGACAGTTTTCCCTGTCCGCCTAGGTTTCCTAGCAACCGCGTGCCCTGCGGGACGGCGGGCTATTCCCATGGCTCACCCTCGCGGGACATGCAGTTAGGTCCGTTAATCGTGCAGTGCTTTTCCTTGCAGGAGTTCGCCAACAGCACCACCGGGAGCGACCTCCTAGTCAGCCCAAGGGGCGGCAGTCTCCTGCCGCCATCCGTCGGGGTCGCCCACCAGGGGCGACCTCCCTGCTGCCCGAGAGGCGGCGGCCTCCTGCCGCCGTCCGTCGAGGCCGCCCACCTGGGGCGGCCTCTGAACGCCAGCCTGGCGGACTCCCCCTGGAGTCTGCCCAGACAGCCCGCAAGGGCGCGGCCTGGCCCGCCGGGCGGACTCCCCTGGAGTCCGCCCTGGCCGCCCGCTAGGAGGCGGCCCCGGCGCCAGCCGGGCGGACTCCCCCTGGAGTCCGCCCAGGCCGCCCGCAAGGGGGAGGCCCCGGCACCCGCCGGGCGGACTCCCCCTTTAGTCCGCCCAGGCCGCCCGCTAGGGGGCGGCCCCGGCGCCAGCCGGGCGGACTCCCCCTGGAGTCCGCCCCGGCCGCCCGCAAGGGGGCGGCCCCAGCACCCAGCCGGGCGGACTCCCCCTGGAGTCCGCCCAGGCCGCCCGCAAGGGGGCGGCCTGGCCCGCCGGGCGGACTCCCCCTGGAGTCCGCCCAGGCCGCCCGCTAGGGGGCGGCCCCGGCACCCAGCCGGGCGGACTCCCCCTGGAGTGCGCCCAGGCCGCCCGCAAGGGGGCGGCCTAGCCCGCCGGGCGGACTCCCCCTGGAGTCCGCCCAGGCTGCCGCTAGGGGGCGGCCCCGGCGCCCAGCCGGGCGGACTCCTCTCGGAGTCTGCCCAGGCCGCCCGCAAGGGGGAGGCCTCCAGTCCTCTCCAGACTCCTGCAGTCTTCCTCGGTCAAGGTGGCGGACGCAAAATCTCAGTCTGCGGAGTCCGCGCAGGTCGTCATGCTGATGTCACTGGGCCCCGCTTCTTCAAGAACTTCCCTGGGCCTATAAATACCCCCTGAAGCCTCTCATTCAGGGATCCTGGAGGTGGAGACAAGTCTTACCAGCAGCCCCTGTGGACTCCATTTTACAGTCCGTCATCACCTCTCCAGCAAGCTCTGCGTACTCAGTTTCCTGTCTGCGCAGTCCTCTGCAACTCTTCAGCAGCTTGCCAGCAGACTCTACATACTCAGTTTCCCAGTCCTCCAGCAGATGGCAGACTATTTTACTTAGTCTCTGGCAGCTTCTCCTCTCTGCTTTCTGGCACTTTCTTCTCCTTTAGCCGCCAGCTTCTCCTTGTACCCCTTTAGTGATTTTGTTGTAAAGGTGTACTTGTAAGCTTGTAATCTCTAGCTTTTAATAAAAGGAAAGCCCGTCGCAGGAGTGGCATTTAGGCCGCGACGGGCGAAGTGTGTTGTTGCCGCTGCTAGGGGCTCCCTCCTCTCCTCTACTCAGCTCAGCTCCTCTCGGCAACCAACCTGCAAGCGCAACCGTTGCGATCACTATCAGCTCGACCGCTCCTGGTCCCCCTCTTCCTACTCTCTTGATCAACCCTCTCTGTTGATCAAGGCTCGCCTCTTCTCTCAAGCCTCTCCCTTACTCCTGCAACCTTCTTTTTCCTCCTCACCTAGGCTGTGAGGCCCAGTTACCCCCTCGGTGATAGCTGTCCCCCCGGTGCCGTTTCGCGCATCAACACTTTTTCTCTTTTAATTCAAATTAGTTTCAATTTTATAGTGCTTAGTTAAACAATTTCTAGATTTTAATTATAATCACTTATGCTTCAAGATTTTTAGGAAATTTTAAATTTACTATACCTGCTCTCTAATTATTTTAATTTACTCTAAATATTGTTTAGCATTCCCTTGTTTTTAATTTTTCTTGTTGGATCATATGTCACGAGGATAAGAGGATAAAATTCATTATCCCCTGGTACACATATGCAATTTTTCCCTTTTGATTAGATCATATGTCATGGGAATCAAGTATTCCTTGGTAAACATATGTACCCAAAAAAGAGTAAGAGGATAAAATTCATTACTCATAAGCAATTTTGTTTGAAGAGAAAAAAAAACATCAAAAGGAAAAAAATTGTGTGGGGTGAGAGGATAAAATTCATCACCCCCAATCTAAGATCTCTTCAATTTCCTTTTTCCTTTTTCCAACCCAATAGCCAATATTATTGCTTTAGATTTAAATTAAAATTTTAAGAGAGCATAAGTAGTAGTTTAAATTTTTCTTTAAGTTTCTTTTTAGTGAAAAAGTGTTAATAATTTTTAATTTAACTTTTTTTGATAAATACTTAATTTTGAGTTCTAATTAATTTGTTAGAGAAAACTTTGCTAAATATTTAGCTCTTCGCATTTTACTTTCATATTTTAGGACTTAAAATTTTGAATCCCTAAAATTTTATTTTTAACTTTCTTTTGATTTAATAAATTTTTAGTTTGATTAAAAATTATATTAATATCTTATAAGTACTTCTCATATTTTTGCTCTGGAATAGCAAAAGCTTAAGTATGGGGTATTTGATAAGTAATATTTACGCATATTTTTACTATAATATTGAGTTTAATATTTATTTTTAATTAATCGTATTTTATTTATTATGTTTAATAAATTATATCTTTTTGATATCTGTTAAATAATTTATGCCTTATTTATTTTAGTAGGATTTATAACTATTTTTAGTATTTATTTTATTTTAATAATTAATATAAAATTAATAATAATTTATATATTTTCATTTACAAATCATTTATTTTATATTTTAGTTTACTAATTTTATATATATTTATTTTTGTAGGTTTATTGACGTGGTCGCGCTCCCGACGTTTGCAAAAGAAATATTTACCGAAGTCATCATGTTGGTCGAGCAATCCATGCAGTCTACATGAAACCAAGTCAAAGTCTCGCTGCACTCATTCAAGCCGATCAAGCGTTTCATGTCGCAACCACCCATTCAACTCTTCTTCATGCAAGCTCATGACAAATATATTATTATGCATTGATGCCGCCACGCCATCATCGCCAACTCTCAAAATGACTAGCGCGAAGCAAGTCTTCGACATTCAACCGTTTTCATCATTCTCATGCACAACGCCATCGCCGTCAACTTTTTATGTCAAAGCCGTCACCTCGTCATACAACCTACATCACCACTCCTTTCTCCCTATAAAAACTGCCACAGTTAAATACATGCACTTTATTATTATTATTACTATAACCCTTTACTTCCCCTCTTCATTTTTCCATGAAACCGCTAGCTCATCTTTATTCCATGAAACCACCACCTTTATATTTTTCTTCATTATCTCCTCCCACCATAAACCTTATCTTAAATATTTGATAAATATTTGATGTTTCAACTCCATCTTAATTTTAGCAATTATGTCCACCATTCATCTCCTCTTTATAAACTATGAAACTCCCTCATTTAATTTGGTTGTTTTTTCATATATTTCATTAATATTTAATTATTATTACCACTTTATTTTCCTCCTCTTACCCTTGGCCTTCCAACCTTTCATGTGCCTTTCATCCTTTCTTTTTTTCCTATAAATAATGGCCAAGGGGGAATGATGAGGGGAGTCCACCATTGGGGTTGAAAATCGGTTTGGGTGTCTTATTTTCGGGATATCTTTGGAGTTAGTTTTATTTTATGAAATTTTATTTTATTTGCAATATAGTTTAGATTTTTCTTTTCATGCAATTGTACTCTTTTATTTCATAGTGATAGAATGTACTTTTCAATTATTAGTAGCAAAATTGCCATAAGTACTTGATCATGATGAAGTTGGAATAAAAATAAACTCTTCTTTTCTTTATCAAATGTCTTGTTCTTACTTTTGCTTGCTTATGATTTATCTTTGATTTATATTTCGTCGAATTCATATTTCGCGGATATGTTTTTCGATCCAAGATCCGTATCCTAAATGACCGAGAGGTTGCAGATACGAGTAGATCACTCAAAGATAAAAGGAGTTGCATGCACTCCTCGAGAGAGGACGACATAAATCCTCCGGATTGGAGTCAAATCCAATAGAGTGGTTCACCGCCTAAAGCAAGCTTAGGGGTTTCGACTGGCCGAGAGGTCTTAATCGATCAACCTAAGGTTAGTCAAAAGCATGAGCTCGAGAGAGACGCTTTTGTACTTAGGAACTTCCACGGTCGAGTGAGCAATTTAAGAGTCTTGCGTACTTTATGTTTATGAAGGTTCATTTTAATCCAATGGGATTCTAGATCAAGTTCTATCTTTTCGTTTGTTTTCTAGCTTTAGTTTTAATTTACCTTCAATTTATATTCCGATAAAATAATATCAATTTGCATGAGTAGAAGTACTCAACAGGCCCCGAGTCTAATACGACTTTTCCTATACTATATTTCAATAGGTACGCTTGCCTATTTGAGATTATAGTTTGGATACATTTTAAAACTATAAAATTCCTCATCAATGACCGCATAATATGGGTCCGGCCGGGGCTCCACAACATACAGACGCCATAGCTTTAGCATTAAAAGATGATATAACTACCCGATCTCAAAACTCTATATCTAACAATGGTGGAAACAGCAAACAAAACTAGAAGTTATCCACATACATGAGAGTATCGAAACAGCCTTATATCCTTACACAAAAGAGAGTCCAAAACTCTATAAATACATATCAATAACAATGTGCATGAACACTCCTAGGCTACCTCGGCATGAAAGCTGGAAAACAAATGCATTAAGCATACAAGACCACCAAAAGAAACAGAGCTAGTACAATACTAGAAACACTTCATGAGGCTTAGGCCCTTCTGTCTGGCGAGCTAGCTCCTGCTTGCGACCCTTGCCCTGTAAACATTTGGTTGTAACGCGGGTCAGTAAAGGCTAACCTCAAGCTGTGTAACAAACACATCTCCTCCCGGCCGCCCCTAACGGGCCCCGGGGTGCCCCTCCAACTTGCAAGTCAGCACTTCGTATACAATATACATAAACATGTAAAGCAGTAAAGAACAGGCTTGGATGTCTCAAACAACATGCATGTTCTCTATTATTGAGCATATAATGAAAAAGGGCCTACTATGCAACACGAATGCAAAACCCGGGCTTCACCCAAGGCACCCTATAACGTATGCAACTAGCACATCATCACATCATCTGGGTACTCACCATTTCCTCATTGGCATTAAGACAAAAACAAAGGGGGTACTGCAATTCCCCCAACGGCATACAAGCCACCACACGGAACTTTTGCCAAGGCCACACCCGCTCATGGTCTTAGACCCGGGCTTGCTTGCAAGCTCTGACTTCTCATATCAGGATTCCGTATTACACACTGACCGATTCTAAGAACCCTTGCTGGACCCAACCCACTCATGGCCTCATTGCCCGGGCTTGCCCCATGCTTGGCGTCCTCGTCAGTCTCACAGAAGGGGACTAATCTCGCCTGGACACTCTCCACACATGACTTGCACGTCACGGAATATTCAACAGACCACGGAGACAAAGCCACGCTTTATCACATTACAATCCAATATCATTTCCACCCTAATCCCTCATTTGTACTGAAACGTCCCCGTGCACTAAGGAAACCATCTACCTCCAATGCGAAGCTAACCTTGTCCACCAAGGAAACCATCTACTGCCATTACGGAGCTAACCTTGTCCGGTTCTGGCTACACGTACTCACTCAATAAAAGTGGAAAAGCACAAACATCACAAATGGAATCTTGCCACAACGGATTTCTACCAAATCCTTAAAGCTCGTATGCAACATCACCGAGTCGGACTAACGGTCGTGACTACGGCTTCACCCACCATGTCTAATCCATTAACGGAGCGGATCTCTAATGCAAAATCATGCCAGGGACGGACTCAATCGACCTGGAGGTTCCGCTTGAACCATGGCGACCCAAACACCTCTAATTTGAGAGCTTGGTGCCCAAAAAAGCTAGAAATTAAAAGATGTTAAACACGCATCCTAAAACCAAGAGGAGAAATGTCGTTACCTTACGACCCCTCTTCATAGCCATGGAAACTTAGCCGGATGAAAACCTTCGCTACGATCTTGCCTCCATGGATCCGGACTCGGCTTTCGATATTGAGCACTGAATCTTCTCCAGCAACCAGATCTCTCTTTAACCTCCTTCCTTGCTCTCCCTTCTCTCTAAAACTGTAACAACCCCATCCGTTCATATGGTATATTATAGAAGGTCCGGCCGGGGCCCCACAGTATATATCACAAAACAGACGGTGAAGGTACAGGCTGATACCAGAGTAGAGCGCATCATACCTATCACAAAGCATTCTAGCGGAAGCCTATCCTACAATGTGAACTCCTCATGAATGTCCAAATATAAAACTCCACATTTTATACCAAAACCCACAGGTCTCAGGATCGAAACCTGGCTCTGATACCAAAAATGTAACAACCCCATCCGTTCATATGGTATATTCTAGAAGGTCCGGCCGGGGCCCCACAGTATATATCACAAAACAGACGGTGAAGGTACAGGCTGATACCAGAGTAGAGCGCATCGCACCTATCACAAAGCATTCTAGCGGAAGCCTATCCTACAATGTGAACTCCTCATGAATGTCCAAATATAAAACTCCACATTTTATACGATATAGGAAGGTCGTACAATAAGTAAAAAGAGTTGGCCTTATGGCCTTACATGGCTGTCACACAGTGGCTTCAACTCTGGGCGCGCAGGCCGGCCATAAGAAAAGAAAACATAACAACATACAACACATATAGCCTTCGAGGGCTAGCTAGCAGCAGCAGCAGCAACAGGAACATCAACCTTTATGCGTCCCGCTCGGCTCTCCAGCACCTGTACAGGGACAATCCACCAACGGTGGCAAACAAAAGCAACGGTCAGCGTTCAACTGACCAAATTATAACGTCCCTACCACTTTTCTCGAGGCAGTGGTATTCTTCCCTGCAGGCATATCATATGACAAATATGGCAATATATATCATATAATGTGCTTTTACGCACACATTCCATCACAACCATTCGCAACCCGGCCCAACGGTCTGTGCACTCAGGGCACATTCTTGGTGTTCTGCAAAAGCTCTCGCCCACCACCGTATCAAGGTCACAACCCAACGGTAAATCTCTTGAGCATTTACTCCATGACGTGCAGCCGTAGTTAGTCTTCCTACACCGGGATGGCCCGTAGCCCCCCATTGTATCATGGCGCGCAGGCCGAAGACTCTTGTTATGCGCTCCAACAGACCGCACCTTTTGGTCTCGCGTCGGACGGACATAGCGCAGGTCAGATCCTCCACCCCCCGTTGCTCAAATCGCCTTGCCTTCTCTGAGTACAATGTACTCATGGCTATATCAAAGGCGCGGGTCGGTCTCACCAATCCTGTTCTTGGCACACAGCCTGGGTATTTCTCGATACCCATTTCCTTAGCACAATAACGGGTCTTTCCTGGGCCTCCCAGTACTTCCTGTGACTCTCTTCACAGGTGGACACCACAAAATCACAAATGTCAGAGGTCTTTTCTGGCTACCATACCATTACTTCCTGTTACTAGCTTCACAGGTGGACACCCTACGACATCAAGCATCACAAAGGGACTTTCTTGGTCACACCAGTACTTCCTGTGACTCATTAACTGGTCGGACCCAAAAACAGAACACAGCTATTTTCCTGGGCTACCACTCCAGTACTTCCTACTACTCCTTTTCGCAGCACAACCCGTTGACTCCTTAAACCACACGTTTATCACAGAGTCTTCTCTGGTTCGTATGCAACATCACCAATCCAGACCAACCTGTCCAGATGGGCTTCACACACCATGCCTATTTCGTACTTCATTTCCGGATCTATATGCCAACAAAGGGGATTTCATGAATCACCCAAAAGACTCCCAAAACAGCCACCTCTTGGTGGGGGAATCATAAATATATGCCAAAAGGAAGCCTTCACATGGCTAGGAAGAAAATTCATTACCCTTGACGACCGCTTCGGTGCAATGACCTCAAAGCTAGCTTGAATGGATCACTAGAAATTTTCCTCCGCAACGCCGGCTTCGGACCTCTTATCAGTAAACCACAGCACCACCAACAATCAGCCCCCTTTCCTCCTCCTCCTTCTTCCTCTCCCTTTCTCTATTTAACTTGTAAAAACATAAGGCTTAAGCAAATGAGACTAAGTTCTCAGTTTTCGGCCTTTAGGAAAAGAAGAAAAAAGCTCAGCCTTTGGATCCCAGCTGAAGGAACGGACGGCCAAAAAAATGCCAGAAAAGCAGAATTTGCCCTGACACGGCCTGTGACACGCCCGTGTCCCAGGCCGTGTGCCTCAAGCGATGGTCAACCGACTCATCCAAACCAGTGACATGCCCATGGGACATGCCCGTGTCATGGGCTGTGTCACCCAACACACCTCCAGACATGCCCGTGTCTGTGGCCGTATGTATCGGCGAAAATAATCCCAAAATAACCCGAGACTTCACATGGCCTGTGACACGACCGTGTCCCAGGCTGTGTGCCAACACACGGCACGAAGACATGCCCTGTCGAAACTTTTAGTCGGGCTGAGTTCGTCGACCCAAACTGACACGCCCTATGACACGCCCGTGTCACAGGCCGTGTTCAACTTCTCGACACCCACATCTCGAAACTCGACGATCGTCGAGCAAAAGTAGTCGAGCACACGACACGGCCGGGGACACGCCCGTGTCCGGGGCCGTGTGCCTTCTCTCGAAACACAGTTGAACGAAAAACGTCGACACTCAAGCCGATTGTCGACACGGCCTCGACACGCCCTGCGACACGCCCATATCGCAGGCCATGTCTGCTGATCAACGACCATCGACCCCAAAATTTCGTCGACCTCGCGGCCAAATCATCGACCCTAGCTTGACACGCCCTGGGACATGCCCGTGTCCCAGGCCGTGTCACCCAAAAATAAAATTTGGGCTGTTACAATCACTTAGAAAGAGAGTGTTTGAAGATGAATGAGAGTTTCTAAACCCTATTCTCGGACTTAACATAGCAGGGACAGCCCTGTACTATAGGATCCCAAAAGGAGGAAATGAACGACCATGATTCGAATTGAAAATCAAAACACTTGGGCCGAACACGTCTTCTGACATGCCCATGCCCAAGGCTATGTACCCCAATCGATGCTGAAATCATCGTACCCAAAGCAAGATACGGGCTCTGAGCACGCCCGTGTCAAAGTTGACACGCCTGTGTCATGCAGTACACGCCCGTGTGCTTGGGCGTGTTCCTCCATCGACACGGGACCAAACACAACCCGAGGAGGACACGGGTATTTGACATGCCCGTGTCACATTTGGCATGCCCGCGTACAACACGAACACGCTCGGGCTCCAGGACGTGTCTATCACCTCACACAGCCCGACCAACAACCCGAGCAGGACACGGCCTGGGACACGCCTGTGTCTCAAGCCGTGTTCGAAGTCTCGACGATCGTCAACTGCCTTTTTGTCGATCTCGTGGAAAATTCGTCGATGACATGCAAGGCATGGCCTTAGACACGCCTGTGTCCCAGGCCGTGTCCACTGTCTCTACACTTCGTCAAGCGTAGTTTGTCGAGCTCCCGGGCTCTCGACGAACCCGAGTACGATACGGCCATGGACACGTCCGTGTCCTAGGCAGTGTTCAATGTCTCGACACTTCGTCGAGACCAAAATGTCGATCACACAAGTTCTTCATCGAACCCGAGCCTGACACGACCAGGTAAATGCTCGTGTACAAGGCCGTGTGACCCTCACCAAGACCCAATCTTGACTCTGATTGCTATCTGTCCTCCTTTCGAATTTTGTGGCATTATACCGATGGTACCTCCAGTATGTATGCTAACGGACCGTTCCGCTCCAAGATCCTGTAAGGCCCCATATATCTCGGGCTGAGCTTCTTCTTCCGACCCCTCACCCATGAAACTCCATGCATCGGTCGAATCTTTAAGAATACCCTCTCACCAACCTAAAACTCCACCTGAAGATGTCGAGCGTCGTAATACTTAGCATGTCTGCTCTGAACCTCTAACATCCTGTCCCGTATCAACCTCACCTGTGCCTCGGTGACCTCAACAAACTCCGCGCCCAAAACCTTCAGATCCTCATCCTATATCCATGACAGATGAGTCCTATACCTTCGTCCGTATAGGGCCTCATAAGGAGCCATCCCTATGCTGGACTGGTAGCTGTTATTATATAAGAACCTGACTAGTGGCAACAGCTTCTCCCAAGGCTCTCCATAATACAAAATTCATAGTCACAGTAGGTCTTCCAAAGACCGATTGGTGCGTTCCGTTGCCCGTCAGTTTGGGGATGAAAGCTATACCGAATGTCAGCCGAGTGCCCAAATAGGTGTGCACTGATCGCCGCTCCTTGGATGTAAACCATCCATCCCAATCCGACACGATCGTCCTGGGCATGCCATGATAACAAATGAACTGCTGCACAAACTTCTGTAACAGCACACCAATCGAATCGTCCTTCCTGATCGGGAAAAATCTGGCTACCTTCATTAGCCGGTCGGCTATTATCCAGATTGAATCGTTCCCCGTCCGTGATCGGGGAAGGCCATGTATGAATTCCATCGTGATATCATCAAAATTCCACTCCATCACCAGGAGTGGTTGCAATAGTCCAGCGGGGTTCCTGCACTCTGCCTTCACCAGCTGGCCTGT
Source organism: Platanthera guangdongensis (assembly GCA_039583875.1). Lineage (NCBI taxonomy): Eukaryota > Viridiplantae > Streptophyta > Magnoliopsida > Asparagales > Orchidaceae > Platanthera > Platanthera guangdongensis. The sequence goes on along the minus strand of CM077162.1, from coordinate 162,012,431 downwards.
CTCGTAGTGGGCCACGAAGTAGGTGATATCCTTCTTCATGCCTGGCCAGTACATGGTCTTCTTCAGATCTGCAGTCATCTTCGTAACTCCTGAATGTACCGAATACTGGCTGTAGTAGGCCTCCATCATGATATCCTCCCCGACCTAGCCTCCCTCTGGTATATAAACCCGTCCTCTGAAGCATACCAACTCATCCCTCAATGTGTAATCTCCAGCAATGCCTGCCTCCAAGTCCCGGAATATCGGCTCCATCTTGGCTTCCTGCATCTGCCCATCTTTGACTCAGTCTCGAATGTCATCCGTGACCCTCATCACAGATAAATACTCCTCATAGAGCTTGGGGTAATCAGACGATACCAGTGTGATGTGCATATCTTCTAATCTCTAGACCAGATCCATGGACATAATTTGGGGCACAATTCCGAAGGTGGCGGCTCTCTGACTCAGCGCATCGGCTACCATATTCTCTTTCCCTGGGTACTAGTGCATCTCATACTAGAAATCTGCTAGAAACTCCACCCGTTGCCTCTGCCTGATATTCAGTACCTTCTGTGTGTCGATGTACATCAAATTTTTGTGATCAGAGTATATGTCGTATTGGACACCATAGAGGCAGTGTCGCCAGACCTTCAGGGCAAACATGACAGCTCCCATCTCCAAGTCATGAACAGGGTAGTTCTGCTAATGCTTCTTCAGCTGGCGAGAAGCATATGCAATTATGTGGCCTTTCTGCATCAGCACTGTACCCATGCCCTGGTAGGAAGCGTCAGTCTAGACCTGGAATCCTTCTTTCCCCGAAGGAAGGGCAAGGATAGGTTCTGAGGTGAGTCGATCCTTCAGATCGTAGAAATCCGTCCTGCACTGCGGGGTCCAGACAAAGGGAAAATCCTTCCTCGTCAGGGACATGAGTGGGAGGGCAACTCGAGAGAATCCCTCTACGAACTTCCAATAATAACCGGCAAGTCCTAGAAAACTCTGCACGTCTGTGCTCGTCTTTAGTGTTGGTCAATCCCGAACTGCTTGAATCTTAGCCGGGTCCACTGCCAACCCGGCTAGGCTGATAATGTGGCTTAGGAAGGCCAAATCCTTCAACCAGAACTGGCATTTGCTGAACTTCGCATAAAGGCGGTGCTCCTGCAGTCTCTCTAGAGTCAGTGTCACATGTCGTGTGTGCTCCTCCTCCGTCCTCGATTAAATGAGGATGTCGTCAATAAACATGATGACGAGCACATCCAGATAAGACTCGAACACCCGGTTCCTGAGACTCATGAACATCGATGGTGCATTTGTGAGCCCGAAGGGCATCATGATAAACTCGAACAACCCATATCTGCTACTAAAGGCAGTATTTGGAATGTCCACCTCCTAAATCCGCAGCTGGTAGTATCCTGACCTCAAATCCAGTTTTGAAAAGAAATGCGCCCCCTCTAGCTGGTTAAATAGCTCATCTATCCACGACAGTGGATAGGTATTGGGGACTGTCAGTCCGTTCAGAGCTCGGTAGTCGATGCATAATCTGAGTGTCCCGTTCTTCTTCTTGACGAACAGCACCGGGGCTCCCCATGGTGAAGAGCTCGGCTGGACAAATTCGGCTTCCACTAATTCCTGCAGCTGGCTTCGAAACTCCGCCAACTACTTCGGGGCCATTCAGTAAGGAGCTCTAGATGCTGGCTTAGCCCCCGACTCGAGATGTATCTGGAATTCCTTCTCCCGATGCGGGGGTACCCCTGGCAGCTTCTCTGGAAACACGTCAGTATAATCCCGAACCACCGCAATACTAGATGTAACACCCCGAAAATCATTTTCGTGCTGGTCGCATCCAAGGGGATTTTTAGTGCCTGCTTAGGGCTACATGGCCTAGGACACGGGCGTGTCCAAGGCCGTGTGTGTTAACCCAGAAATCGGCGATCCTTCCCAAGGTGGCCAGCTGGCCAGTCGCGACCGTTAGATTCTTCCTTTCGATCGCGACAAGTCCCCGCGTAGGCGGATAGTTCTCCTTGTCCTCCTAGGTTTCCTGGCAACCGCGTGCCCTGCGGGACGGCGGGCTATTCCCATGGCTCACCCTCGCTGGACATGCGATTAGGTCCGCTAATCGTGCAAGTGATTTTCCTTGCAGGAGTTCGCCAACAGCACCACTCAGAGGCGACCTCCCTGCTGCCCGAGAGGCGGCGGCCTCCTGCCGCCGTCCGTCGAGGCCGCCCACCCGGGGCGGCCTCTGCCCGCCAGCTGGGCGGACTCACCCTGGAGTCCGCCCAGGCCGCCTGCTAGGGGGCGGCCCCGGCGCCCTGCCGGGCGGACTCCCCCTGGAGTCCGCCCAGGCCGCCCGCAAGGGGGCGGCCTGGCCCGCCGGGCGGACTCCCCCTGGAGTCCGCCCAGGCCGCCCGCTACGGGGCGGCCCCGGCGCCCTGCCGGGCGGACTCCCCCTGGAGTCCGCCCAGGCCGCCGGAAAGGGGGCGGCCTGGCCCGCCGGGCGGACTCCCCCTGGAGTCCGCCCAGGCCGCCCGCTAGGGGGCTCCCCCGGCGCCCTGCCGGGCGGACTCCCCCTGGAGTCCGCCCAGGCCGCCCGCAAGGGGGCGGCCTGGCCCGCCGGGCGGACTCCCCCTGGAGTCCGCCCAGGCCGCCCGCTAGGGGGCGGCCCCGGCGCCCTGCCGGGAGGACTCCCCCTGGAGTCCGCCCAGGCCGCCCGCAAGGGGGCGGCCTGGCCCGCCGGGCGGACTCCCCCTGGAGTCCGCCCAGGCCGCCCGCTAGGGGGCGGCCCCGGCGCCCTGCCGGGCGGACTCCCCCTGGAGTCCGCCCAGGCCGCCCGTAAGGGGGCGGCCTGGCCCGCCGGGCGGACTCCCCCTGGAGTCCGCCCAGGCCGCCCGCTAGGGGGCGGCCCCGGCGCCCTGCCGGGCGGACTCCCCCCTCGAGTCCGCCCAGGCCGCCCGCTAGGGGGCGGCCTCCGGCCCGCCGGGCGGACTCCTTCCGGAGTCCGCCCAGTCCGCCCGCTAGGGGGCGGACCCAGCTCTGCAGGTGTCTTCTGCCGCTTGCTTCATCAGTCAAGGTGCGGACGCAAAATCTCAGTCCGCGGAGTCCGCGCAGGTCGTCATGCTGATGTCACTGCGCCCCGCTTCTTCAAGAGCTTCCCTGGGCCTATAAATACCCCCTGAAGCCTCTCATTCAGGGATCCTGAAGGTGAAGACATGTCTTGCCAGCAGCCCCTGCGGACTCCGTTTTCCAGTCCGCGCAGTCCGTCAGCACCCTTCCAGCAAGCTCTGCGGACTCAGTTTCTTGTCCGCACAGTCCTCCACAGCTCTTCAGCAGCTTGCCAGCAAGCTCTGCAGACTCAGTTTCCCAGTCCTCCAGCAGCTGGCAGACTCTTTTACTTAGTCTCTGGCAGCTTCTCCTCTCTGCTTTCTGGCACTTTCTTTTCCTTTAGCAGCCAGCTTCTCCTTGTACCATTTAGTGATTTTGTTGTAAAGGCGTACTTGTAAGCTTGTAATCTCTAGCTATTAATCAAAGGAAAGCCCGTCGCAGGAGTGGCATTTAGGCCGCGACGGGCGAAGTGTGTTGTTGCCGCTGCTAGCGGCCCCCCCTTCTCTGCTCCTCTGCTCATCAAGCCTTGCTCCTCTGCTCAGCAAGCCTTGCTCCTCTGCTCAGCAAGCCTTGCTCCTCTGCTCAGCAAGCCTTGCTCCTCTGCTCAGCAAGCCTTGCCCTCAGCTCAGCTCAGCTCTTCTCGGCAACCAACCTTCCAGCGCAGCCGTTGCAATTGCTGTCTGCTCGACCGCTCCTGGTCTCCCTCCTCTTTCTCTCTTGATCAACCCTATCTGTTGATCAAGGCTCGCCTCTCTTCTCAAGCCTCTCCCTTCATCCCGCAACCTTCTCCTTCCTCCTTACCTTGCCTGTGAGGCCCAATCACCCCCTCGGTGGTAGCTGTCCCCCAGGTGCCGTTTCGCGCATTAACATTTGGTGCGGTGAGCTTGGATCCGAACAGCTCACGTGCAAACCTTCAGATCTGAACAGGCAGTGAAAGCAACAGCTAACCATGTCAGACCATCAGTCAGCTGAGAACCGAGCTCCAAGTCCCAGTGAAGATCCTCTCTGGGAAGCCTTTGAGCAGTCGCGTCGAGAGAATGCTCAACAGTTCCAGGCTATCAACAAAGTTCTTGCTGCTATAACGCAGCGATTGGACGCTCATCCAGCAGCTGCTCCAGCTGCTCCAATCAACCCAACACCAACGCAGAGCATCAGCAAGCTTACTCTCAAGCTTGCCCGTCGTTCTATCCCCTGTACACTCCGACCTTTCCGCAAGGGCCTGCAGCTCCTTTGCGAACTCAAGATGAAGAGTTTGCTGCTCGCCATAACTTCTTCCGGGAAGCAGCCCGGGGAAGTCCTGCTAGAGTTCTCAATTTTCAGGGAAGTCATCCCTACCCTTCAGCTCCTGCCCCTGCTCCTCCTGCAGCAACTTTTCCTTGTTATCCTCATGCTCCTTTTGCAGCTGCAGCTTATGCTCCTTTTCTTCCTTGTGCTATAGGAGAGCAAGAAGAACCTTCACCATTCGCGGAGAGTGTCCGCCATGAGCCAACTCCAGCAAACTTCAGAGAGCCTCGACTACCAACCTACACTGGAGATACAGATCCAGTAAAGCACCTCCAAGCTTTTGAGTCAGCCGTTGCTCTCAAGACTCTTTCAGATGCAACCAAGTGCAAGCTTCTTGTTACCTCCTTTGATGGGCAAGTGAGGGACTGGTTCTATGGCCTCCGTCCTCACTCCATCGCTTCCTTCCTTGACCTTCAAAGGGAGTTTCTTCTCAGGTTCTCTACGTCAACTAAGAGAAAGGGCGGTCCTGAAGCCCTCTTTGAGATCAAACAGCGTGGAAATGAGACTTGGTCTCAGTTTGTGGATCGATTCCAAAGAGAGATTTTGGACATCGAAGTTACTGATCAAGAAATGTACCGAGTGGCTCTTATGCACGGTCTTCGTGAAGGGCCTCTCAAATTTGAAGCAAACGTCCGTGCTCCAAGGACTTACCAAGAGTTGATCTCTCTAGCCAACTCATACATCCGAGGTGAAAAGAGCAATCCAAGCTTCGTCTCCAAGCTTCTATCCGAGGAGGATCCCTCTCGCAAGCATCCTCCAAGGTCTCCCCGCAATCACGTCCCAACTTACTCAAGGAAGGAGAGAAGGCTTCATCGCCAGCGATACTCCTTCCCGAGCCGTGACAGTGCTCGAGATCCATTGCTGCCGCTAGCTCCGTCTTTGCAAGCAGCAGCTGTTCAACAGCAGCAGGATGATGACTTGCATGAGTCTGATCTCGACGACGTCGTGCAAGAAGTGATCCAAGTCATGAAAGATAGGGCAAGCTTCAAAAAGCCCTATCGGCCATCCGATCAAAGGTCTAGAAACTCAGAGCCCTACTGCGAATTTCACAAAGAACCAGGCCATCAAACAGAAGACTGCCGAGCATTCCGCCAGCTTGTGCAAAGGATGCTCCGGCAGGGCAAGATGCATAACCTGCTTCCTAAAGAAGAACGCCCTGATCAAGCAACTTCAAGGGGCAAAGAACTTGCAGACGCTCCTTGCTCCTCAAGAGGAGTAAACCACGTCGAAGAGCCTCCTCTCCTCATTGTCAACAAAGAAGTCGAATGCTTCGATGCCGACGAAGAGGGTGTGCTGGGAAGGCTATTCTAAGCTAGCAATGGACTTCACAGTCCTCTAGAGCTCCTTGCAACTACAGGGGTTATCTCAACCCTTGCTCTCTTTCAAACATTTTCATTACAACACTTCTCAGTGTTCTTTACTAGCTTTCCAGCAAAGCTTTTATTCAGAGATCCTGTACTGACACAGTTCCCTTCTTGTGTTGCTCCTTCTCTCTTCTCCCTCTCTTAGCGATCGTTACGCCAATGAGATTTCGCCGAGCCTGAAACGTTCCCTCCGCCGTTCGTTCTCGCACAACCGCTACGACCACACATGGCGGGAGTATACCCATGTGTGCAGTGGGAGCAGTTTAATCACGGGAATGGGCTTCAGACTTAGGATCCTAGCCAGCATCTGACACAGAGTGCGTGCTAGGGGAGCCCCATGTGTTAGCTCTGCTGTGCGTCCTATAGGATACATTACGGTTAGGATGATCTTCGCTGGACAAGCAATGGCGATCAAGCGTAGCCTTGTCTCTTTGCTCATCCTTCAACTGTGGTGGCCGAAGCACTCTCCGGTATCCTCGATCCATGCCTTCTCGGGTTCGCAACTCCACTGATCAATATACAGACAAGATAGGCCTCTTGGCACAACCCGTCTCGTTGATCAGTGATGCTTGTACCCAAGGCGAGGGAGCGTTCCTTCTAGCGGTCCTTCTCAGGACCCTTCCCTTGTTTTTCTCTTTTTTCCCTCCTTGAGGATGCGTGGCCAGCCCGCTTCGAGCAGGATCATATTCGGAATGATATTCTCAGGCCAGTGATGCATAAGGCCCACGGGGAACACCTGTGGCAGCATTCAACCCTCTTTCGTCATTCCGAATATGGACCTCTTTTTTATTTTCCCCCCTCCTTGAGGATGCGCGGCCAGCCCGCTTTGAGTAGGACTATACTTGGGATGATTTTTCTGGCAAGTGATGCATAAGGCCCACGGGGAACACCTGTGGCAGCAATCAACCCACTTTAATCATTCCGGGTGTAGACCTCCTTTTCTCTCTTCCCTCCTTTCACAGGTGAACAGGTTAATCCAACCTACCAAAAGGATTCTGGCATTCATTTTGATCATGACCATCCAGTCATGTCAACAGTTAGCGCTCGATTCATTTATCTGGAATTCATGATAATGGTCATCAGGCATTTCTCTTGCTACTTGGTCATATTGACCCTATCTCATCAACCTTCATGGGTTATTTCAAAAGATTTTCAGCAATCACTTTGCTTATGCTTATCTCATATATTTTGCCTGCTCAAGCTCTATCATATGGAGATTCACAGAGCTGCTCATTATTCTTGCCGAAGTCTAATGGCGTCAGTCCTTAATTGAATCATATCAACAGTTTTGTTATGATTCTGGTGCGGTGATCCTCGCGTCTTGCTTGCTTTTAATCCCTCTCTCCTCGTAGAGGTTAGCAAGCCCTTGCAAGCCTGCTCACAGGTACTTGCAAGCTCCTTTCATATGCGTATTGTCTGCTTCTAACTCTTCTCTTTGTAGAGAATAACAGACACATGCAAACCTCATTCAGGTACTTGCAGCTTATGTTTATATACAATATCTGCCTCTAACTCTTCTCTTGCAGAGGTCAGCAACACTTGCAAGCTCCATTCAGGTACTCGCAAGTTATTATGCTTTTTCTGTTTTCCCTCACTATTGTTTTGCAGAACTTAACAGAGGACACGCCTTCTTCATTTTGCAAAAGCAAGTTCAGGTACACTCGATGTACCACCCATACGTGTTTACCCTCGATTTTCCTCTTGCAGGAAAATAGACAGAAAACACCAAGCTTGTAAAGAGAGCCTTCAGGTTCTATCTCTCCTTGCCTCCCCTCTCTTTCCTTTGGGGTGGATCACTATTTTCGTGGGTCTCCAACTTTTTCGAAGTTCCCTTCAGAACTTAAAAAAGTGCGGGGATTATGTTAACCCAGAAATCGGCGATCCTTCCCAAGGTGGCCAGCTGGCCAGTCGCGACCCTTAGATTCTTCCTTTCGATCGCGACAAGTCCCCGCGTAGGCGGATAGTTCTCCTTGTCCGCCTAGGTTTCCTGGAAACCGCGTGCCCTGCGGGACGGCGGGCTATTCCCATGGCTCACCCTCGCGGGACATGCGGTTAGGTCCGCTAATCGTGCAAGTGCTTTTCCTTGCAGGAGTTCGCCAACAGCACCACTCAGAGGCGACCTCCCTGCTACCCGAGAGGCGGCGGCCTCCTGCCGCCGTCCGTCGAGGCCTCCCACCCGGGGCGGCCTCTGCCCGCTAGCCGGGCGGACTCCCCTGGAGTCCGTCCAGGCCGCCCGCTAGGGGGCGGCCCCGGCGCCCTGCCGGGCGGACTCCCCCTGGAGTCCGCCCAGGCCGCCCGCAAGGGGGCGGCCTGGCCCGCCGGGCGGACTCCCCCTGGAGCCCGCCCAGGCCGCCCGCTAGGGGGCGGCCCCGGCGCCCTGCCGGGCGGACTCCCCCTGGAGTCCGCCCAGGCCGCCCGCAAGGGGGCGGCCTGGCCCGCCGGGCGGACTCCCCCTGGAGTCCGCCCAGGTCGCCCGCTAGGGGGCGGCCCCGGAGCCCTGCCGGGCGGACTCCCCCTGGAGTCCGCCCAGGCCGCCCGCAAGGGGGCGACCTGGCCCGCCGGGCGGACTCCCCCTGGAGTCCGCCCAGGCCGCCCGCTAGGGGGCGGCCCCGGCGCCCTGCCGGGCGGACTCCCCCCGGAGTCCGCCCAGGCAGCCCGCAAGGGGGCGGCCTGGCCCGTCGGGCGGACTCCCCCTGGAGTCCGCCCAGGCCGCCCGCTAGGGGGCGGCCCCGGCGCCCTGCCGGGCGGACTCCCCCTGGAGTCCGCCCAGGCCGCCCGCAAGGTGGCGGCCTGGCCCGCCGGGCGGACTCCCCCTGGAGTCCGCCCAGGCCGCCCGCTAGGGGGCGGCCCCGGCGCCCTGCCGGGCAGACTCCCCCCTGGAGTCCGCCCAGGCCGCCCGCTAGGGGGCGGCCTCCGGCCCGCCGGGCGGACTCCTTCCGGAGTCCGCCCAGTCCGCCCGCTAGGGTGCGGACCCAGCTCTGCAGGTGTCTTCTGCCGCTTGCTTCATCAGTCAAGGTGCGGACGCAAAATCTCAGTCCGCGGAGTCCGCGCAGGTCGTAATGCTGATGTCACTGGGCCCCGCTTCTTCAAGAGCTTCCCTGGGCCTATAAATACCCCCGGAAGCCTCTCATTCAGGGATCCTGAAGGTGAAGACAAGTCTTGCCAGCAGCCCCTGCGGACTCCGTTTTCCAGTCCGCGCAGTCCGTCAGCACCCTTCCAGCAAGCTCTGCGGACTCAGTTTCCTGTCCGCACAGTCCACCACAGCTCTTCAGCAGCTTGCCAGCAAGCTCTGCAGACTCAGTTTCCCAGTCCTCCAGCAGCTGGCAGACTCTTTTACTTAGTCTCTGGCAGCTTCTCCTCTCTGCTTTCTGGCACTTTCTTCTCCTTTAGCCGCCAGCTTCTCCTTGTACCCTTTAGTGATTTTGTTGTAAAGGCGTACTTGTAAGCTTGTAATCTCTAGCTATTAATCAAAGGAAAGCCCGTCGCAGGAGTGGCATTTAGGCCGCGATGGGCGAAGTGTGTTGTTGCCGCTGCTAGCGGCCCCCCCTTCTCTGCTCCTCTGCTCAGCAAGCCTTACTCCTCTGCTCAGCAAGCCTTGCTCCTCTGCTCAGCAAGCCTTGCTCCTCTGCTCAGCAAGCCTTGCTCCTCTGCTCAGCAAGCCTTGCCCTCAGCTCATCTCATCTCTTCTCGGCAACCAACCTTCCAGCGCAGCCGTTGCAATTGCTGTCTGCTCGACCTCTCCTGGTCTCCCTCCTCTTTCTCTCTTGATCAACCCCATCTGTTGATCAAGGCTCGCCTCTCTTCTCAAGCCTCTCCCTTCATCCCGCAACCTTCTCCTTCCTCCTCACCTTGCCTGTGAGGCCCAATCACCCCCTCGGTGATAGCTGTCCCCCAGGTGTCGTTTTCGCACATCAACAGTGTGGTGCTCTCTGTTGGCCGGCTGTGTCTAGAGACGGACATGGCAGGAAACACGGCAGAGTGACACGGTCGTTTCATCAGACACGGGCATGTGCGTACCCGTGTCAGTACCCGTGTTCCCATGAGTCATGACGGTTGGCATAACGGTTATCTATGATACGACCCCGGTCACGGGCATGTCGAGGACCCGATATGGGCATGTCAGGTTGAGACACAGGCGTGTCTTTGTCCAAGTGATTTTCTGTGTTCGACGATCGTGCCTGGATCGAGGAATACGGCCTGGGACACGGCCGTGTGCGAGGCCGTGTTCGGCCCAGGTTTGGGGATTTTTGTGCGGATCTGAGCCATTCGTTTTCTTTAATTAAGATCCGATGGCCTAGATGAGTTCCTGCTCTGTTAAGGTCGGGAATAGAGGATCAATTCCTCATTTCTCCATTAAGCACTCTCTTTCAAGGAGTTAGAGAGAGGAGGAGGAAGGAGGAGGTTTCCGGCCACCGGAGGAGCATCGGAGCACTGATTTGAGAACCGAGAGCAGATCCGTTGAGGAAATTCCATTGCGAAGCCTTCTATCCGTATAGTTTTTCCATGGCGCAAAAGCGGACTACAAGGGTAATGATTCTCTACTTGAGCATGTGAAGCTCTCTTCCTTTTGCATAGGGAAACCCACTCCCACGAGTGAGCGGTGAGTGTGTGGTGTTCCATGGGGTAGACGTGAATAGTCCCCCTTGTGTTGCATGTAGAGTCTGGAATCGAAGTACGGGCATAGACATTGTATGTGAAGCCTAACCAGACATGTTGGTCTGGATCGGTGATGTTGCATTTATTATGATTTGCCAGAGAAGACTTCGTGCTTTCTGTTTTGGGTGTCTACGCGGTAGATTGCAGCAGGGATCCTTGGTGACTAACCCTAAGATGCACCCAGAAAACAGAGCGGAATCATTGTTCTGCTAACTTGGCGGTCAGGGAACCAGCCTTGAACATAACTTGGTTATGTGATTGGTTGGAATGTTTAGGATCCAAGAGAAGCTTGGCCCACGTGTAGGACTTAAATTGACTAGGCGGTATGAGCAACAGGCAAGTAGAATTGGACCTGGGCTATGTGGTTCGGTGTAAGAGACCCATTGAGGGGACTACCGTTGTCATAGTCGGGAGCCTTAGACAGTGGTCAGAAAGGCTAAAATGCTCATGTTGTTGCCATCCTGGGGGTGGTGGTGAAGCCACGGAATTGACCGGATTCACAGATAATGTGCCCTGAGTGCACAGGGTGTTTGGTCGTGCGAGCCTACGCCTGTGGCAAAATATGTTTGTACTTGATGTAGGGTTATCCGGAAATGGAGATCTCCGCGAAGCTAACGCTCTCCCTACGCACAACACGTTGTAGATCTACCGCACCTACACAACACCTATCGCCCACAATATTTACTCGTCACAAAACGCAGCACAAACAACAAAGGAGGAATGGTCGACTCGAAAACAACGATCGGAAATTTGAGTCGGATTATTCCCCAAGAAAACACAAAGGTTGTCACTCCTTTTTGAGAGCAAGAACAAGGCTATAGGTCAAGATCCGCTCAAGCAAATAGGATCCACCCGATCCGGAAATAAAAGCCTTGCAACGGCGATTTCGATTCAAAACTTGCAGCGATTAAATTAAAGATCCGGAGGAAACGAAGAGCGAAATCCACCACAACTAAAGAGAAGAAATCACACAAGGGAGGGGAAAGAGATTACCCAACCGGAAAACTTTCACACAAGATAACTATGGGAGAATCACTCTCTCCACGGATCCACCGGCGTCGCACCGAATGGTTTGCAACCTTCTTCCAAGGAGTTGCACCGAAGGAAGCCACGCCGGAGTCGCACCGAACGGGGATGGAGGAGGCAAGGCTTGGCTTCACACCAAAGGGGAGGGGGCGGCTATGGACTTCTCCATGGTGGCCGAAATTTCCACAAGGGGGGTTTTTTTTAGGTTTCTTTTCCAATTGCCTTAACTCTTCATGAAAGCCTCCTTTCAATAGGAGTTACAAATAAGCCTTAGCCCTTCATGATGGAGATTTAATCTCATCCATCTGAATGACTAATAGGAGTTACAAATAAGCCTTAGCCCTTTATGATGGAGATTTAATCTCATCCATCTGAATGGCTAATTGCACACCAAAACTAAAATAGTTCAAATTGAAAATACAACAACACATGCAATGAATATAAAATTATCACATAAGCATAGGATAATTTTATATTCCAATTATAAAATAGAGTGTACGAAAAGGAAATAAATAAAACTAAGGCGGTGTCGTGGCGGTAGCATAGCGCGGGCGGAGGTTGTAGCGTAGCCGTCCGTTAGCGTCATCGTGCCGCCTCACGTCCTTGAGTCATATGGCCTTAGCAACCGGATCATCAACAGCATCATCAGCATCGTCTTCAACTGGTTGAGGAGGGGCCGCGCCATCAATCCTTCCCCGCTCAAATGCACGCATCTCCGTTGCATGGTCCAAGCGATAGCGGTGAAGGAGAGCGGCATCCAAACTCTGCAGCTCCGTCTCGAGTACCCAAGAGTCATCCGAAGGGGGCCAATCACGCCAACGGATGAGAAAGCGGTGGGTGTTGCCTTCAGCAGTGGTAACAGGCTCATCATCAAGTATCATCTCTGGAGTGGAGAACGTCCGTGGAAACCTGGGGAACATATTAGCAGTATGCAGGAAAGAAGGCAACTTACCATCCGATGATATACCTGTGGGGACCGAAAGAGAGAGATCATCCGTACTACCACTCCCCAACCCATGAGAATTTTTAGTGGGAGAAGAAGACGACAAAGAAATCAACTCTTGTGGTGGTGACACAAACATTGTTATATCCGAAACATTAAAAATGGGGGAGATACCCCAATCAGCAGGCAAGTCCAAAACGAAAGCGTTGTCACCTAGCTTTTTAATAATCCGAAAAGGGCCGGCGCACTTTGGTGCTAACTTTTTAACGGTGCCAGTTGGCAAGCGTTCGGGAACCAAACGGACTAAAACTAGATCGCCAATTTTGAAGTCTGATACTCTCCTATGTAAATTAGCGTGCGCTTGATAAGAGTCGTATTGCGTAGTCAAGGTGTCCCGTATACGTGCGTGTAAATCATGGATGTGCTGGGCAAAGGATTGTGCAAACTGACTTGCCTTGTACGTTGGGGGCAACGACACCAAGTCAAGCGGCACAGGAGCCTTATACCCGTGGACAATCTCATTTAGAGACAGACCCGTAGACCGATTCTTGGAATTATTGTAGGCTAATTGGGCATGGGGAAGGAGAAGATCCCAAGTGCTCTTGTGATCACTCACGAGGCATCGTAACAAATTTCCTAAGCTCCGATTAACCACTTCCGTCTGCCCATCAGTTTGGGAATGATAAGCAGAGGAAAACAATAATTTCGTTCACATTAATATCCAAAGAGTCTTCCAAAAATAACTAGTGAATTTTACGTCCCTATCCGACACTATGGTCTTGGGCACTCCACGGTGACTAACGACTTCTTTAAAATAAAGCTTAGCGACGTGAGACGCATCATTTGTCCTACTGTACGGGATGAAATAAGCCATCTTTGAAAACCTATCCACAACTACAAAAATTGAGTCGTGATGGCGTAGGGTAACGAGGAGGCCTAATACAAAATCCATACTAACGTCGACCCAAGGCATGGAAGGAATATGCAAGGGTGTATATAATCCTACGTTAGTTTTACTACCCTTAGATACCTGGCATGTGCGGCAACTACTCACTACCTGTCCCACCATAACCTTCAGTTTTGGCCAATAGAATTTGTCTTCGACTAACTTAATGGTCTTATCTCTACCGAAGTGGCCACTGAACCCTCTGCTATGCAACTCCCATATAATATGTAGTCTTAACGATGACTGCGGAATACATAGCTTTCCGTTCCTAAACAGGTAACCATCCTTGATGACGTATGCAGATATCGTCGTGGGGGAGCTATCCTGGGCAGATAAATAGAAGTCCTGGAAGTCAGGACACGTGGCGTACTCATCCTTAATCCGCTCAAAGCCTATAACATGTACTTCCATAGAGGTGAGTAAAAGCGTAAGACGACTAAGGGCATCCGCGACTCGGTTATCGGCTCCCTTAAGGTGCTTGAGATTAAATGTGTAGCCTTGTAAGAAAGATACCCACTTAGCGTGTCGTGGGCTGATCTTATGATGGCCGTTGATGAAACGTAGAGCCTCATGATCGGAGAGGATCACAAACTCCTTGGAGAGGAGATAGTGCCTCCAATGGTGTAGACATCGGACTACATCATAAAATTCTCTATCGTAATTGGAATAGTTCAGCTTAGGGCCGGACAGCTTCTCGCTAAAATAACTAACGGGATGGCCCTCCTGGCTCAAGACACCTCCAATCCCGACCCCAGACGCATCGCATGTGAGCTCAAAGACTTTAGTAAAGTCAGGTAGACGTAATACAGGTGCCTCCGTCATAAGCTCTTTGATTCGTTCAAAAGCATGGGTGGCGGACTTCGTCCACGTAAACTCTCCCATCTTCATACAGTCCGTGATAGGCACCATAATACTACTGAAGTCTCGTATGAAACGACGATAAAACGTGGCTAACCCATGGAAACTACGCACCTCACGTAGGCTGGTTGGCACGGGCCAGTCCTTAATGACCTGAACCTTGCCCGGATCAACTCGAATACCCTCAGAGCCGAATATATAGCCTAGGAACTCTACCTCTGAGACATAGAAAGTGCATTTCTTAAGGTTAAGAAATAACATCTCCTTCCGCAGGGTGGAAAGGATCACTCTCATGTGAGAGATGTGCTCGGTAGTAGAGGTGCTATAAATCAGAATATCGTCAAAGTAGACGACAACGAACTTTCCCATAAATGGCTGAAAGACGTGTGTCATCATCCGGGAGAAGGTACTAGGGGCATTGGACAACCCAAAGGGCATCACAAGCCATTCGTATAGACCATCCTTCGACTTAAACGCTGTCTTCCACTCATCGCCCTCTCGTATCCTAATCTGGTGATAGCCACTCTGAAGATATAATTTGGAGAACACGGTGGCTCCAGACAAGACATCCAACAAATCATCAAGGCGGGGAATGGGGAACCTATACTTGATGGTGATTTTGTTGATAGCCCGGCTATCAACGCACATCCTCCATGTACCATCCTTCTAGGGGGCAAGTAGGTCTGGTACAGCACATGGACTCATACTAGTCCTAATAAAACCTTTCACTAGCAAGCCCTCGATCTAAGACTGCAACTCTAGGTGAGCCGCGGGGTGGAGTCGATAATGGGGCTGGTTTAGCAAGGAAGACCCCGGGATGAGATCTATCGCATGCTGGATATTCCTAAGCAGGGGTAACGTGGGCGGCAACTCATCCGGGTACACGTCCCTATACTCTTCCAACAGTACCCGTAACTCACTAGGTAGCTCATCCAAAATGCTAGAATCGGGCTTCGCACTTAAGAGGACTAGCGCATACATAATTCCATCAAAGAACGGATCTCTCTCAAACTCTTTCCTACCAACGAGATTCAACGTTTTCCGTTCTACCGGGATAGTGGTGTCCTTAGCAAGACTACGGGCTCCTTCGGGACGGTCGGCTTCAAAGTGATGGTTTTGCCATTGAATTTGAACTCATAAGTGTTGGCTCTACCAAAATGGGTAACATCACGGTCGTATAGCCAAGGGCGGCCTAACAACACATGACAAGCGTCCATCGGAAGGACATCACACCACACCTCATCAATGTAGGATTTGAATGAGAGTGGGACCAGGCATCGCTTGGTAACGGGTACAGAGAGCTTGTTGATCCAAGCGACCTGGTATGGGGTCGGGTGTGGTTCAGTGACCAAGGACATACGTGCTACGGCGTTCTCAGATATGACGTTCACGCAGCTACCACTATCAATAATCATCTTACAAAGCTTCTCGCCACTCTTAAAAATCAGAGAAAATATGCTTGTCCTCTTCCAATCATCTAATGGACGAGGAGTGGTCAAAATACAACGCATCACCATAAGGGGGTGATCGTCCTCTAAGTCACTAGGGACTCCTTCGGGGTCACTCTCTTCTGCGGCCTCGTATACATAATCGTTAGGGTCGGTGGTTGGCTCTAATAAGGCTAGTGTTTTTGTCTTTGTTGGGCATTCGTAGGCATAGTGGCCTTGAATGCCGCAAGAGTAACAAGTGGTGTTAGCCTTGCTAACCTTCCCGAAAGGGACACGCTCACTCGCAGGGTTCTTGGAGTTCCTAGCGGTGATCATGATTGACTTCGACGCGGTAGATTTAAACTTTCCCTTATCAGGATATGTGGAAGAAGATGCCCCAGTGGTGGACTTGTGCTTCGCATGAGCGTAACGGGAGTGAGCCTTAGAGGCTAGGTGTTTTTCAATGTCCAAGGCGGCATTGAAAGTCGTGTTCAAGTCCGTATGCCCTATCGCAAGAGCTTCCTTTGGATATCGGGGTTAAGGCCCTTTCGAAATCTAGATAAAGTGACTTCGGGAATCTCCCTAAGGTCACATCGCACCATTCGGTCCTTAAGTTCACCCATATATTCAGCTACCGAGCTTGAGCCCTGCCGCAGAGTGGCAAGCTCATCGAACATCTGTGTCCGATGGTATGCGGGAACGTAGTGATCGGTCAACAGGTTCTTCATTACCGGCCAACCTATAAGGGGGGCTCCATGTCCAGTTCCTAGCCTTCGCTCCTCATTAAGCCAAAACGTCTTAGCCCGACCTGTTAACTTCATCCGGGCAACTTGGACCTTTTGGGGATCCGTTAGGTTGTGCCACTCGAAGTAACACTCCATGTCCACAGTCCAATCAGGAAGATTTGGGGGTCTCCCATGCCATCGTAAGTGGGGGCATTTATTTTAATGGCCTTAGTAATGTCGAAGTCTCTCTCGGGGCGGTGTCCTCTAGGGGGGACCCGCGGAGAGACCCCATCAGAATCCGAATCAGAGTTATGTTGGTGCCGGTGGGGCCGGTCAACAATAACGGGTGGCGGAGGTGGCCTAGCTTGGTTTTGTAGGATCTGAGCTAAGGCGTTCCTAAGCTCTGCCATTTCAGCACGAAGACCCTCTATAGCCGCGGTGTTGGGATCACCATGCTAGTTCGCAGCCATACTAGACGTAGATGGGGTTGCGTACTCCGTTCCTAGCCTAGTGCGCATTCAGGTTTGGGAGGCCCCGGGCAAGATGAATTTTCCTAGGGCTGTAGTTATATTGAAAATAAGATATTTTTATATATTCCCAAAGTGAATAACACGCAGATTGTTAAAATTTTTTTTTTTTGAAATTTTGCTGAAAAATAAAGATTTCAGCCCGCTATTGGCAGACCAGAGAAAATAATGTTTTTGATTTTTTTTAGATCCGATCGACCAACAAGGAATGCAGAGAGGATGTTTTCAACGTGGGAGTTGAAACGACCGCCTCTGATACCAAATTGATGTAGGGTTATCCGGAAACGGAGATCTCCGCGAAGCTAACGCTCTCCCTACGCACAACACGTCGTAGATCTACCGCACCTACACAGCACCTATCGCCCACAATATTTCCTCGTCAAAAAACGCAGCACAAACAACAAAGGAGGAATGGTCGACTCGAAAACAACGATCGGAAATTTGAGTCGGATTATTCCCCAAGAAAACACAAAGGTTGCCACTCCTTTTTGAGAGCAAGACCAAGGCTATAGGTCAAGATCCGCTCAAGCAAATAGTATCCACCCGATCCGGAAATAAAAGTCTTGCAACGGCGATTTCGATTCAAAACTTGCAGCGATTAAATTAAAGATCCGGAGAAAACGAAGAGCGAAATCCACCACAACTAAAGAGAAGAAATCACACAAGGGAGGGAAAAGAGATTACCCTACCGGAAAACTTTCACACGAGATAACTGCGGGAGAATCACTCTCTCCACGGATCCACCGGCATCACACCGAATGGTTTGCAACCTTCTTCCAAGGAGTCGCACCGAAGGAAGCCACGCCGGAGTCGCACCGAATGGGGATGGAGGAGGCAAGGCTTGGCTTCACACCAAAGGGGAGGGGGCGGCTATGGACTTCTCCATGGTGGCCGAAATTTCCACA
Source organism: Platanthera guangdongensis (assembly GCA_039583875.1). NCBI lineage: Eukaryota > Viridiplantae > Streptophyta > Magnoliopsida > Asparagales > Orchidaceae > Platanthera > Platanthera guangdongensis. Next base: position 161,994,695 of record CM077162.1, on the reverse strand, counting down.
AGTGGGGTTTTTTTTAGGTTTCTTTTCCAATTGCCTTAACTCTTCATGAAAGCCTCCTTTAAATAGGAGTTACAAATAAGCCTTAGCCCTTCATGATGGAGATTTAATCTCATCCATCCGAATGACTAATAGGAGTTACAAATAAGCCTTAGACCTTCATGATGGAGATTTAATCTCATCCATCCGAATGGCTAATTGCACACCAAAACTAAAATAGTTCAAATTAAAAATACAACAACACATGCAATGAATATAAAATTATCACATAAGCATAGGTTAATTTTATATTCCAATTATAAAATAGAGTGTACGAAAAGAAAATAAATAAAACTAAGGCGTTGTCATGGCGGTAGCACAGCGCGGGCAGAGGTTGTAGCGTAGCCGTCCGTTAGCGTCATCGTGCCGCCTCACGTCCTTGAGTCGTATGGCCTTAGCAACCGGATCATCATCAGCATCATCAGCATCGTCTTCAACTGGTGGAGGAGGGGCTGCGCCATCAGTACTATATTGTTTAGTTGGGCTAATGATTTGCAGGGAAGGAGCACCACTGTCCCGAGTTAGGGGCGGGGTCGTTATAATTTGGTCGGCTTTGGCTGACCGTTGCTTTGTTTTCCACCGTGCGGTGGAATGTTGCTTGCATGGGCTGCGGAGCCAAGTGACAAATAGCGGGCTGGAGTCCGAGATGCTGAGCTGGCCCTCGAAGGCCAAGCGAAAAGTTGTATTTTATTTTGTCATGTGTGGCCGGCCTGCAAGACGATGTATGGAAGACATTACTTTGTTAAGTGAAACTCTTATAAGGCCATAAGGCTAAGACATTCAGTGTATTTGCTATTCATTTCCAGTTGTAGTTGTGGACATTCATGTTAGTTGATCTTTCATTAATGGGTTCTTTATTTCAGATTAAAATCTTCCGCTAGAATGCTCTGTGTTAGGACGAGTAGTCTTAATTGGATAGTTTGGTTATTCATAAGTAACCCATCCGACTGCCCGTGGTATATGGCGTCGGGTTATAGCTGAACATTCTGTTATATGCCATACGATGGATGGTGGTGTTACAAATTTGGTATCAGAATTCTGGTTACGGTCAGGCTTAAAGGAATTCGTTGGCAAATTCTTTTAAGGGGTGGTGAGCACATGTGTGCGTCATCGTTATAACATCAAAAAGAACACATGAATGTCTATATAGGAATGAAAAATACACTTGTTTTGCGGAACCTGAGTGTTCCAATGATTGCTTTTAGCAATTTGCTTATCGTCTAATCATGGGTCTTTGCTATAATAGGCAGCTAGGAGCGGTGCTGGTCAGTCAGAATGTCCACAATAAGTGGAAAGTAGTGCACTGAGGGACATGCCTACAACACCTCCTTCGGCGGAAACCATCAGGTTGGTGGTTGAAGCAGTCTTTGCGATGATAAATGCCCAACCTGCAGGGCAAATAGACCAAGCACCACCTGTTGTTGAGCAAGAACCGGTTAGGCTGGCAGAGCCGAGAGTGGTGGAGCGTGCGACAGTTAATCTGGTAGAGCCGATGAGAGCTTCAAAGAGGCATCTCAATCATGTAATGAGCTTTAATCCTCCGGTGTTTGACGGGACTAGAACGCCAACTCAAGCTGATGATTGGCTCTCTATGAAAAAGAGGGTCTTGACAACCACGTTACCTCAGGAGTGGCAGAAGACTACCATAGCGACCTTCCTTTTGGCAGGTGAGGCGTGGCTGTGGTGGGATGAGTTGAAGGTTCACCTTTTAGTGGGAAGGCAACTTGCTGATGTGCCGATGGAGGAATTCTCAAGGTTGTTCTTGGCTAGATATCTACCCGCTGCTCAGAAGCTTGAGATGGAGAATCGGTATCTTGGGTTGACTCAGGGAGTCAGAAGCGTGGATGAGTATCTTCACGAGTTTACTCAGTTGGCTCGTTATGCTGGTGCTATGTTTACTGAAGAGGAGCGTAAGACCAACCGATTCTATGAGGGTCTACGTGGCGACCTACAGTTACTCCTTGCTGGGCCTAAGGCGCAAGGCTTCCTAGCCTTGGTCAATTCGGCCCGGTCATTAGAGAAGGTTGTGAAGAAAGTGCAAGAGAAGAAAGACCCAGGAGAAAAGAGGTCAGAGTTCAAAGTGCCAAACTCACAGTCAGGATTCCGCAGATGGAAAAAGAAGCTGAAGACTTCGAACTCAGCCCCTTCATCTGATGCGTCGGGGGAAACCACAAGTCGAGAGTCCCGGGAGCTTGATATAACTGTGAGAAGATGGGGAATTTTGCTCGTGAGTGTTGGAACGGACGTGTAATGTCCTAAAAGAAGCCTAGAGCGCCTTATGAAGAGAAAGGGAAGGCGGTGCAGTCAACCACATCCCATCATGCTCCATCCCAGCCTAGAGTTTATAATCTTGGTCTATAAGAGGCCATTAAACAAGCTGACGTGGTGACATGTATGAGTTAAATTACAGTAGTTTAACTTTATGTGGTTGTTACCTTTTTATATGTTACCTTATATTTGTTGGTGCTAGGATTCGTGTTGATTTTTGATTGTCCGGCGAGAGCCCTATTTGATACGGGAGCTTCACATTCCTTCTTGTCTGAAAGATTCATATCATACATCAGGGTCCCTTCCTCGATGGCAGAAGACAAATTGGATGTGTTGTTACCGAATGGGTGCTCAATGAGCACAGATAGAGTCTGTGTGGTTAAGATTCAGATTGGGAATCAGGAGTTTGATTTGCGAGCGTTGGTACTGCCGTTAGTAGAGTTTGACGTAATCTTTGTTATGGACTGGCTTTCGGAGCAGCAAGCACGCATTTATTGCAACTGAAAGGAAGTTAAGTTGGGAATGAACACTGAATGGGATACTACGTTTGCGGGCATGAAGGGGTCTGGTAAGGTTTTGATGTCGGCCCTTCAGGTGATCAAGGCAGTTCGGTCTGGGGTAGAGCTATTTGTCACATTAGTGCGGGCTTCAATGGCTAAGCCAAGTTTGGATAGTATTCCAGTAGTGTCCGAGTATCCTGATGTGTTTCTAGATGATCGCCCAGGAGCCCCTCCTCAGTGGGAGATTGATTTTACAATTGAGCTGGTGCCGGGTGCCAAACTGGTGTCACGCTCTCTGTATCAAATAACACCAAGAGAGATGGCGGAGTTGAAGGTGCAACTGCAAGAGTTATTGGAGCAAGGGTATGTGCGCACAAGTTCATCACCTTGGAGCAGACTGGTCCTCTTCGTTAAGAAGAAATATCGGAGCTTGCGACTCTGTATTGACTATCGGGAGTTGAACAAGCTTACGAAAAAGAATAAGTATCTGATCCCAAGGATTGACGATCTATTTGATCAGTTGGTTGGGTCAATAGTTTATTCGAAGTTAGATTTGAAATTCGGCTATTACCAACTAAGGATAAGAGAAAACGACATCCCAAAGACAGCATTCAGCATGCGGTTTGGGCATTACGAGTTCACGGTCATGCCGTTTGGGTTGACCAATGCACCATCTGTGTATATGGATTTGATGAACAGGACATTCAGAGAGTACCTGGATCGTTTCGTGATAGTATTTATCGATGATATCTTGGTGTACTCGCAGTGTGAGGATGATCATTACAAACATCTGTATTTGGTGTTGGAGACATTGAGGAGGAATCAGTTGTATGCTAAGTTCTCCAAGTGTGAGTTCTGGTTATCTTCGGTAGCGTTTTTTGTCATGTTTTTAGTGGAGAAGGGATAGCAGTGGATCCGACGAAGATAGTGGCGACACGGGAGTGGCCTGTGTTGACTTCAGTGGCAGAGGTCCGGAGCTTTCTGGGGCTTGCCGGCTACTACAGGCTATTCGTAGAGAACTTCTCGCGGATAGCGCTACCACTCACAACGTTGACAAGGAAAGATCAAAAGTTTGTGTGGTCGCCGGAGTGCGAGTAGGCTTTTGAAGAATTGAAGAGGCGGCTGATCGCAGCGCCTATTTTATGTTCGCCAAGTGGGACCGAAGTTTTTGAAATCTGTAACGATGCTTCAGGCAGTGGTTTATGCTGTGTTCTGCTACAGCATGGGAGGGTGATAGCCTATAGATCACGACAATTGAAGGTTCACGAGCGGAATTCTCCGGTCCATGACTTAGAGTTAGTGGCCGTGATATTTACTCTAAAGCTGTGGATGCACTATTTGTACGGTGTAAAGGTCGATATCTACACCGATCATAAGAGCCTGAAGTACCTGTTAGATCAGAAGGACTTGAACATGAGGCAATGTAAGTGGATGGAGTTCCTAGGGGACTATACCTTCAAGATACATTATGTGCCTGGGAAAGGTAATGCAGTGGCGGATGCATTGAGTCGTAGAGCTCCTGCGCAGGCTAACTGGTTATCGGTAGATGATGAGAGATTGGCCCGTGATTTGGAGGCATTAGAGATACTTGCGTCGACAGGCAAGCTAGTGCCGAGGCAAAATTATTTTGGACAGAGGTGCAGTATGACCTAGCTGATAGAGTTCGACACGCTTTGGTTTAGGATAGCATCTTGAAGCAGATATTAGATGAATCTTTATATGGATCAAATTCCCAATTTGTTGTTGAGGATGGACTGCTAAGGAGAGACGATCGCTTATGCATTCATAGTGCGGATAATCTTTGGGAGGAGTTGATGTACGAGGCACATCATACCAAGTACTCAATCAACCCGGGGAGCACGAAGATGTACAAAGACTTGAAGAAGTTATTCTGGTGGTCGGGATTGAAGAAGGATGTAACACTTTATGTGGCCAAGTGCCGAACTTGTGCCTTGGTGAAGGCAGAGTGCCAGAAGCCTGGAGGTTTCCAGAAGTCCTTGCCTATCCCGGAATGGAAATTCGACGACATTTCTATGGATTTTGTGCATGGTTTGCCAAATTTGCAGAGGGGAAACGACATCATCTGGGTGGTCGTAGATAGGTTGACAAAAGTATCGCATTTCATTCCGAATAGGAAGGAAGATCTAGTGGAAAAGTTGGCCAAACTCTATGTGCATAATATTGTTTGCTTGCAGGGTGTGCCCCGCAGTATTGTTGGTGATCGAGATGGACACTTCACGTCCAATGACTGGAGGCTAGTGCATAGTATGTTGGGAACTAAGCTGAAATTCAGCACGACATTTCATCCACAGATAGATGGTCACCCGAGAGGGTCAACTAGACGATGGAGGACATGGTTCGCATGTGCATCCTAGATTTCAGAAAGCAGTGGGAAGAACACCTGTACATGGTGGAGTTTGCGTATACCAACAACTTTTAAGAGAGTATTGGAATGGCGCCCTTCGCGGCCTTGTATGGGAAAACGTGTCGCACGTCATTGTCTTGGTTGGAGACAGGCGAGTCGAAGTTATACAAAAGTCAAGCGGGGGAAGACGACACTTCAATGATAGGTACAGTTCAGGAATGGTTGAATATCGCTCAGGACAGGCAAACAAAATACCATAACGCCATGCATAAGAATGTGGAGTTCGATGTTTGTGACTGGGCGTATTTGAATATCTAGCCGTTCAAGGGTGTTTTGCGGGTTCGATGCTTGAAGAAGCTGAGTCCGAGGTACCTTGGACCGTTTGAAATCCCGGAGCGTGTTGGTGAAGCAGCGTATCATTTGAATCTGTCGGTGGAGTTTAGTGGGTTACATGATGTGTTCCATGTATTGGTGTTGCGGAAGGCGATACAAGAGCCTTTGCAGATAATTGCGGTCGATCAAGTGCCGGTTGAATATGGGTTGACGACCAAATTCAAGCCAGTATGTATTGAGAATTTTGGGGTTAAGCAACTCCGCAATAAAGTAAATCCGAATGGTTAAAGTCGGATGGGATAACTGCAGTCATATGGAGCTTTCTTGGGAGCGAGAGCAAACTATGTTGGAAGAATATCCCGAGTTATTCCACTCAGGTAACAATTAAATTTCAGTGTACCTTTATATTATTTCGGGATGAAATTCTTTAAGTGGGGGATATTTGTAACACCCCGAAAATCATTTTCGAGCTGGTCGCGTCCAAGGGGATTTTTGGTGTCTGGTTATGGGTACACGGCCTACGTCACGGGCATGTCCAATGTCGTGTGGTGCTCTCTGTTGGCCGTCTGTGTCCAGAGAAGGACACGGCAGGAAACACGGCAGAGTGACATGGGCGTGTCATCGGACACGGGCATGTGTGTACCCGTGTCAGTACCCGTATTACCATGAGTCATGACGGTTGGCGTGACGGTTATCTGTGACACACCCCCGGTCACGGGCGTGTCGAGGACCCGACACGGGCGTGTCAGGTTGAGACACCGGCGTGTCTTTACTCATGTGGTTTTCTATGTTCGACGATCGTGCCTGAATCGAGGTACACAGCGTGGGACACGGCCGTGTGCGAGGCCGTGTTCGACCTAGGTTTGGGGATTTTTGTGCGGATCTGAGCCATTTGTTTTCTTTAATTAAGATCCGACGGCCTAGATGAGTTCTTGCTCTGTTAAGGTCGGGAATAGAGGATCAATTCCTCATTTCTCCCTTAAGCACTCTCTTTCAAGGAGTTAAAGAGAGGAGGAGGAAGGAGGAGGTTTTTGGCCGCCGCCGGAGCATCGTAGCACTGATTTGAGAACCGAGAGCGGATCCGTGGAGGAAATTTCATTGTGAAGCCTTCTATCCGTGTAGTTTTTCCATGATGCAAAAGCGGACTACAAGGGTAACAATTCTCTACTTGAGCATGTGAAGCTCTCTTCCTTTTGAATAGGGAAACCCGCTCTCGTGAGTGAGCGCTGATTGTGTGGTGTTAGATGGGGTAGAAGTGAATAGTCTCCCTTGTGTTGCATGTAGAGTCCGTAATCGAAGTACGGGCATAGGCATTGTGTGTGAAGCCTACCTGGACATGTTGGTTTGGATCGATGATGTTGCATTTATTATTGTTTCGCGGAGAAGACTCTGTGCTTTGGGTTTTCGGGTTTCTACGTGGTAGATTGCGGCAGGGATCTTTGGGGACTAACCCCAAGGCGCACCCGGAAAACTGAGCGGAATTGTTGTTCTGCTAACTTGGCGGTCAGGGAACCGAACTTGAACATAATTGGGTTATGTGATTGTATGGAATGTTTAGGATCCAAGAGAAGCTTGACCGGTGCGTAGGACTTAAATTGACTAGGCGGTATGAGAAACGAGAAAGTGGAATTGGACCTGGGCTATGTGGTTCGGTGCGAGATACCCATTTAGGGGACTGGCCGTTGGCATAGTAGGGAACCTTAAACAGTGGTGAGAAATGCAAAAATGCTCATGTTGTTGCCATCCTGGGGGTGGTGGTGAAGCCACGGAATTGATCGGATTCACCGATAATGTGCCCTGAGTGCACAGGGTGTTTGGTCGTGCGAGCCTATACCTGTGGCAAAGTATGTTTGTACTATATTGTTTAGCTGGGCTAATGAATTGCAGGGAAGTAGCATCTCCATCCCGAGTTAGGGGCGGGTTCATTATAATTTGATCGGCTTTGGCTGACCGTTGCTTTGTTTGCAACCATGCGGTGGAATGTTGCTTGCAGGTGCTGCGGAGCCGAGTGCCAAATAGCGAGCTGGAGCCCGAGATGCTGAGCTGGCCCTCGAAGGCCAAAGCGAATAGTGTATTTTATTTTGTCATGTGTGGCCGGCCTGCGAGTCGATGTATGAAAGACATTACTTTATTAAGTGAAACTCTTGTAAGGCCATAAGGCCAAGACATTCAGTGTATTTGCTATTTATTTCCAGTGGTAGTTATGGACATTCATGTTAGTTGATCTTTCATTAATAGGTTCTTTATTTCAGATTAAAAGCTTCCGCTAGAATGCTCTGTATTAGGACGAGTAGTCTTAGTTGGATAGTTTGGTTATTCATGCATAACCCTTCCGACTGTTCGTGTTATATGGCATCGGGTTCCAGCTGGACCTTCTGTTATATGCCATACGACGGATGGTGGTGTTACACTAGAGATGGAACTGTTGGCCTCGGCCATCTCAAACAGCACTTCATAGACCTCTTCTCCCTGCAGGTGGGCCTTGACGGTCTGCACAGATGACAACAAGAGAGGGATGGTAGGTCTAATACCTTCGATGACGACATAGGAATCCCCATTCATCCAGGTGATCCTCTTTGACAGGTAGTCGATCTGAGAATGTTTCCAATGCAACCATGTCATGCCTAGGATCAGATCATAGGTTGGCATCCTTAGGATTGTCGCTAGTGCTTCAAAAGCCTTTCCGCCGGTCATCGCCTCCATGTTGTAGTGGGCAGAGGTGAATACCTCTAATTCGTCAGGTAGTCGCACCCTCATCATCAAACCTATGTATCACTCCACATCTTCTAGTCCTTCCACGAAGGCTTCTGATATGAATGAGTGCGACGTACCCATATCGAACAACGTATAAGCAGGCTTGCCGCAGATGAAGACTATGCTTGGGGTGGTTAAATATTTAGAACTCTAGTTATGCTTTTCCATCCTAGTGCTAACAATTCTCCATCCATAAGTCCAACTTTTTCGGAAAGAGAGAACTTAAAATTTACTAGCATACCTGTTATCACTTGCTCCGGGTTCCGTGGTTCAGCCAGATCCAGGGTATAAACATGCTCCCTCTCCTTCCAGCAGTCTCCACCCTGGTTTCCGCATCCTCGGCCACATCCTTGTCATCCAAACTGCTGTGCAGGCGGGGCAGCCGGTGGTATTGGTAGTGGTGCCCCCCTCATGGGGCAATTTCTCTAGCTATGCCCCACCTGATGGCAGTAGTAGCACTCAGGCGGGGGATATGTCATGCCCCCGGGTCTCTGCATCTCCTGCATCTGGAGAGGTTGAGGAGCAATTACCACTGGCTCCCTCGGCTCCTATCCCACCTGCTAACGAGGTTGGTCCTCTACTCTTCTCCCATCTCTCCCATCAGCAATGCGGCCCCTTCGCTGGTCATTTCTGGCTCCCCGACCCTGATCCTCCGTTGGTCTATTCCGGCCTCGGGTCATGTGCCAATCTGCCTCAATCCTCTTTGCAATATCCAAGATCTGAGGTATAGGTCCATCAGATACGAATAGTATAGCCTCACTCAGATCCTCTCGCAGGCCAATATAAAACCTCTTGGTGTATCCTGCCTCATCCAGCTGATAAGAATCTGCAATCCGGGCTAGATGATTGAACTTCCCATGGTACTCCACCACCATCTTGTTGCCTTTCCTCAACTATAGAAATATGTCTTCCAGCTCATATCTAGCCGACTGCGGAACAAAGTTCTCCAACAATGCGGAACTGAAGTCCTCCCAAGCGATCTCACCAACCACTCTATCAACAAAGGTCGTGTCCAGCAGTGTTTTCCACCATCTCTTGGCATGGGACTCTAAGCAAGAAAACACCAAATGCACCCTCTCCTCCCATGGGCACCGTATCCCGGTTAGCATCTCATAAATGATATCCAGCCACTCCTCCATCCAAACAGCCGACTCTGTCCCCGAGTAAGATGGTGGAGAAAGTCCTCAGAAGATGCTCAACCAATTGGACCCCGGGTTTGGCTGCAGATCCGGAACCTGCTGGGCCCTGAGAGCCTCTAGTATGGCTGTCAAAGTCTGCCCCATCTCCGACTGTAGAAATGGTATGGGAGCCGGGTGAGGTGGCATAACATTCGGAGTCTGCTAGACTCTGCCCTGTGGTGTAGACTGTGCTAGAGGCTGTGTAACAAGGATCATTTTAAAGTAATAGACCCAAACCTAAATAAAAGTTGATGATTTATTTGTGATCCCCCATATGGGCACACCATTGATTTCGCTGCTTAGTTTGTTGCCAAACTAAACTCGTGTGGGGGTGACCCAGTGTTTGTGGACTGCTAATTTTTCGATCGAGGTTTCCTCTGATACCACTTGTCGGAGGATCGAAACCTCGGTCTGATACCACTTGTAAGACCCCTTTTTTTCTTTTAAAACCACGGGGTCTTAGGCACATAACTGTCATTTTGCGGTGTCACCTTCATGCCCTGGAAGGTCATCACTGCAATGCGCCGATCCTGCCGGCAAAAATAATCACAGGAACGTAGCAAAAGAGTAAAATACATGTCCACAGAAATCACATATATTGTAAATAATATCCGTGAAGGGAGAGTCCACAGAAATAATAATGAAAGTACTGAAAAATAGGGCCCATGCCCGGTACAACAATATCCTCACTACACATCACTCAATGCGGAAGCAAAACTAAACATCTACTAACGATCGAGACTCACAGTCCCAGCTGTCTGAACTCCGGTGCTAGACCGTATCATCTCCAAGCATGCAGATCTCCATGGATGCTCCTCCATGCTAGGCTCCATGGTCCCCTAAAATGAAGTGGTTCGAAAACCGTTAGTCTAAAAGACGAAGTCTTATCATCGCCCCACCCCTACCCCCATGTCTCCTAGGCACCAGGCGGAGAGGAGGAAAGGGAAGCTCTGAAGGTGGAGAAAGAACAAAGAGCAGGTGATGGCAGAACAAATCTAGTAGATCTATAAGTATAAGTGGCAGAAATAAAAGCATGAAAAGCTAAACAAGTAAAATGTAACCCTAACTGATATGAAATCACATAAGCTAAGGGATCTTCTGCAAGGCTACTATCATATAAAGAGTCTCATACCAACTTATACGATTGGGTGTCAGTTTTCTAGCAAGCATGAATATATTTAAAGAATAATAACCTTAACTTATAAGCACGCTCATGCAAGCTTATAAACTAAGGGGTCGTTTTGCAGGGCAATTATATAAAGCATCCCATAGAACTTTATACAATAGGTGTCAGGGTTATATGCAATGACGATGCTATGACATGCAAGTATTCTATGATGTGAACATATAAGTGCAACACACGCACTCGACTCTGTGAACACAGACCTTTAGTTCCACCTTTTTGGAGCCTAACCTCCCAGGTTACCTCCGTAGTGGCAGAAGAAAGCTGTGGGTTGGGCCTGGCCCACCTCTAAACCGGTAAATGCACTTTTAGTCTGACCTATTGCACGCTCAACACCGATGCACTATGCGGAGCTCCTGCGTACTCTTTGCCGGCAAGTCCACCGGACTTATCTTGGCGAAGTCCAAAACAATACTTGCCGATTCAACGTATTGGAGTCAGTGCATCAAACCTCTAATATTAAAGACCCACTACCTTATACTTTATGCACATGCAACCTTATGTATCACATACCGAGAAAAAGCTCCCGGGACCATCTCGACCTTCACAATCGATAACCGAGCCTAAGCTCCCCGGACTATCCCGTCTGTCACAATCAACAACCGAGCAAAAGCTCGCCGGACCAACCTGCCCATCATCAAACCCACCGTGCCTACTGCTCGTGTGACCCAAGCTAATATCCCGAAACATCGAGGTGAGTGAAAGTGAATTCTCTTGTTATGCTAGTTACTCTTGTAGTTTGCTTTCCCTACAGTTTAGGTTATCCCAGGACTGCCAAAGGCATACCCCGTGAAGGGTTCTCGAGGGTACTAGGAACTAAGATGGGTTGAAGCCTAAAGCTCCCTTTCGCAAGGCACATTTTATTATTGGTTAATACCCGAGTTCTGATCCCTTTCGTATTACACTGGTTCTAACCCTAATGTGTTTTGACCCTGTCTCTCCCTCTAAGGGAAAGACGATATTTCGTCGATCCCAAACATCACCTAATCTTAGACAACTCTTCAACCTACTCATCCTAACTTCCAATGATATACTCCAATCCCCTTTATTAAAATCAGTAAACCACAATCCCATCTCCCTACGACCATTCCTCATGTTAACTCGATTTCCGCAGTTTTACTAAATACAGACCACCTTATGCTATATGACGTGAATGATAGGATGTAATCTAAATCCTCATCCAAACACCCTAAGATAATTAATTTAGGTCTATCATGAGATTTATAGCCTAAATCCAGAAACTTAGAATTTTCCTAAATAATCTGACATTTTATTTATTTCTCCTAAAAATCCAAATGCCCAAGGTTGTATATGAAGTGGCCCTTACATTCATGCAAAAAGCTCCATAAAATTATGATAAATACTAGGAAACTAATTAACAGTAAATTCAAGTCTCCAAATTGTTTTGCAAGGTTTAAGCCTCTGATCCATAATTTTAAATATAATCACCTAGTTAACAGCTAAAGAAGTAAGTGGTGTAAATAAGCTTCCAAAAATTATAAGAGATTCCAAGTATACCAAAAATTGCCAACAAACACTCCTGACCAAGTTTCCAAATTTTTCAGCGAATAATAAAATATAATTTTAATTTTGATCAAAACCCTCTTCCATAAATCAATGAAACAACTACTGAAACTATTCATCTAAAAATTATGATAAACTTTCCTCATGAGCATAATGACCTATGTGCACTTTTGCATAAGTTTCACAATTTTCTAACCATCAATTGCTCTGAATCTAATATTGAACAAATTTAAAAGCTTGTGAAGTAAGTACTGAAAATATGCATCTAAAAAATATAATAAAAATTATGTATGAGTATAATGACCTAATACTTCCTCTGCCGAATTTTCATAATTTCCCAAAGAACAGTGAGGTCATAATAAACCAAAGACTATCAAGGGCAAATCCATATAATAAAAAGGAGGTACCCAATATATTGTTCCAATATTCCCAATAAAATTTTTAGAGGCTCGTATTAACCCCATTACCTTATTACCCAAGTTTCATAGCTTTTCATTAAGTTTTGATGGTCTATCTTATATGTATAAGGGTTATGCGCTAAACTAGGTTTAGGGTTTTGGGGAGTCTAACAACCTCTAAATCTCATAATATTTTTACTAGAGTACTTTAACAACCCTAAAGTCCTCTCCACCAATTTGCAAGTCATTTCAAGGACATTTGACCCCTTGACCTTCAAACCCTAGGTTTGTACACTTAGGACCTACCCTAGAGTCCTAGGGCTTTACCCTTCAACTTCAACCCAATAACAGTAGAGGGGGGTATTTTGTGTGCTAATATTGCTGAGTGCTAAGATCCATCACCTTTGGGTGATGTTGGCAAACTCAAGAGTACTTAGGGCACTTGGCCGTAATTTGACCTAAAAGTGGCCAACACTTGGCTACATAATTACCCTATTAAACCAAACCCAAAGGAGATGAAATTTTTACCAGAGCCTAAAAATACTCCCCAAGATCTCCCTCCAAAATTTGATGTGTTTTTGAGGTGTTTAATACACCTAATTAAATTATAGATTACTTATTAAATTTTTCCAAAAACTATAGAAAATTTATCTCCAAAAATTCCCATTTTTGGACAGGCCTACACATTGGTTAGGGTGACACCCTGTACAAATTTCAGGTCATTTGGATAAGGTATGAAGTGGTAGAACTCATTTAAGTCTCTGACTAACCAAAGGTATAAACCCCACCAAAATCAGTGCCCTGGTCAAACCACACACCCAAATTTGTTCATACTAATTTTAAATTAAAGTACAACCCTAGGACTACAACTTTGATATTTACCATTTTTTCACTAGAGGTATCTAGGTATTTTTAATAATTAAAAACATTAAATAGATAATGTGTGACAGAATATCACATGAAATAAACAATTATCTTATAGTTTAATTTATACTAGCACGAATCTTGTCGCAATGACGGATGGCATCTAGTCATCGTCCCCAGCTCGCCAAAGGCCAGGATTGATTCTTCCTGGGCCAATTCAAGCCGTTGCCGCAGGCCACCCAGCAACCTCCCAAACTAGCCACCGCCACCACCACCTTCATCGAGGTGGTGGCTCTCGCCGGGCGGCGGAACAGCCGCCGGAAGGGCCATCTTCGGCGATTTAGAAAGTTCATTTTTCATGGAAAAATCTGGAAATCTTCCTTCCCGATCGGCCTCAATTGAGCCCGATTTTCATCCCTAATTGGCCCTATGATCTACCCACAGAGAGAGGAGGTGAGGACCTTATTGGTGGTCTGGAGACGAGCCGATCTCCGGGTTGCCATAGTGGTGGTGCATCGAAGCTTTTAAAAGTGCAAAATGGGGGTGGGGAAGGGTGGTCATGGCATCAATGCAATTAATGGCCATGAATAGACTTTCTCGGCCATGGTGGTTCACATCATCTAGTTAGTAGAAAAGCCTGGTAAGGATCTTGATATTCTCAGGTCTGTTAGGGGAGATGAATCAAGCAATGAAAGGTGGTCCTTGGCTTCCCTATGCCATGAATGGCTTTAACCCATTTTCTCTCTCCTCCAGCAAAGAGAAATTGATACTTTCTCCCTCCTACCCCTCATGGCCGAAATTGTTCATCACACTAGCCTAATTGGAGCCCACTAATTCCTAATATTAAATGATTAAGATGTGGCTAGCCCAAGTGAATAGGGCTTGACCTTGGGTTAGCCCATTTGGGCTAAGTTGACCTAAACCTATATTAGGGTTGAGATTGGTTAATTTGACCTTTTGAGTCACCATCAATGTGTCCTTGGTGACCCATTGGTCTCCCCTAAGGTCTAGGTAGGGTTGAGTAGGGTCGACTTGGCACCTTGGAGGTCACTTGACCCTTAATAATGACACTTTGACCAAGTTAGCGCTAGAGTTGACTTGGTTAACTCAGGCTCTAGAGTGGACCCCAATGGATCTTTAGTGACCCATTGACCCCACTTTAGGTCTAGTAAGAGCTTGGTAGGGTTGGGTTGGCATATTTGGGGCACATTGCCCTTAGTTAGTCACACTGCCCAATTTAGGCCTAGGATGGTCATAGGTCAACTTGGCCACCCTAGGTTGACTCCAATGGACCCTTAGGGCCTTTCAATAGATTGGTGAGGTTATTATGGGGTCTTGGAGTCTTGGTGAAGCCCCTTGATCATCCTAACCTAGTATTTAAAAATCTACTATTTGAAGATCATAATGATCCCACCTACATTCCTAGGTCCACTTGGTCTTCTTGGGCTTCCTAGGGTTTTTCATGACCGAGTCATAACAAAATCACTCCTAGGGGGTCTAGTTGCCTGAGATGTGGCTAGCCCAAGTGACCCAGGGCGTGACCTACCTGAAACTGCCGAATTGATGCCAGATTGTGCCGTTTTTAGCCGTTTGCTGACCCGGTGAGTACACGCCCTAGGTCACGGGGGTGACTTCCCACAACAGTCAGAATTTATTTCCCACCGTTTCACCTTCCCGCCATTTCCAGCAATAGACTTGACATGCCCTAAGTCACGGGCGTGACGTAGGGGCGTGGCCCGAAAAATAGCTACTTTTGGAGGTTTTTCTCCAACATTCCCGGGATTTCAAGACAGCAGATTCAGAGCCTTAAACGCCCTAGGTCACAGGCGTGACCTAGGGCAAGACCTTCTAGAAATTTTACTATAAATTCCAGAGAAAAGCCAGGAGCTGGAGCATCGAAGGAGGCATCTAGGAGAAGTTCTTAGCCAGTTATAGTAGTTTATTTTCTTATCTTTGCATTTCAGTTCTTTATGTAATTTCAGTTTCATAGATTAGTTTTGCTTTGCTCTATTTCAATTCAAGCATTTTTTTATATCATGTTCTTGTACTTCTTTTATTGTAGTTACTTCATCATGATGAGTAGCTAAACTTTAATTAGCACTTGATCATGATGAAATTTGAAATGAAAGAAACTTTATTAATTTTTCTCAAAATTATCAAGCTTTCTATTTTTGCTCGCTATAGATTTATCTTTGATTATTTTTGTGTCGAATTCATATTTCGCGGATATGTTCTTTGATTTTAGATCCGTATTTTAAATGATCGAGAAGTTGTAGATACGAGTAGATCCCTCAAAGATAAAAGGAGTTAATGCAGTCCTCGAGAGAGGACGACATAAATCCACCGGATTGGATTCAAATCCAATAGTGGGGTTCACTGCCTAAAGCATGCGTAGGGGTTTCGACTGGCCGAGGGGTCTTAATCAATCAACCTAAGGTTAGTCAAAACCATGAGCTCGAGAGAGACTTTTTTGCATTCTTGGAACCTCCACGGTCGAAGTAAGTGATTCGAAGCTTGTGCTTCTATCATTTCAAGAAAGTCAATTTTAATTCAAAGGGATTCTAAGACAAGTGTTGATTTGCATTCCATAGAAATTTCTCTTTTTATTCTCTATGATTATCATTATATAAAATAATAGTAATTTGCGTGAGTAGAAGTACTCAATAGGCCCTGAGTCTAATACGACATTTCCTATAATATATTTCGATAGGTACACTTGCATATTTGAGATTTTAGTTTGGATTAATTTTTAAAACTATATAAAATTTTCCATAAATTTTTTTGCACCGTTGCTGGGGAACTTTTGTTGATATTTTGAAAGCGCAAATTTTATTACTTTTATCGTTCTTCTTCTCTACCTTAATTCTCTTTTCTTTTTCTTATTAAATACATTTCTAATAGGTAAAGGTTATTTTTATTTTCTTTCTTAAAAAATGCTATCTTCATTAGCCGCTAAGATTGCCGAGCTTACACACAAAGTAATCTTTTGGAAGCTACAAAAAAACGCCAAAGTTTTTGTTATTATTGTGGTGCTCCACATCGAAGTGAAGATTGTTTTTATTATTATTATCAAAAAAATTGTTATGAAAATAATTTTGCAATTAATAATTATTCTCACTTTGATGCCAATTCTTCTTCACATTTTCATGAAAATAATTTTTCCAATTTAACCAATATTTATGAAAATACTTTTTGAAATCCTCACGAGAACACTTTTTCTGATTTGAATAATTGTTCTTTACATTTTGATGCTCCTTCTTGTTGGCAAGTTCAACCGAAAGAATCCACGAGGAAAGAGAATAATTATTTAAATTTGAATTCTTGTTCTTCTTTTTACGCACCTCAAATTGAGTCTTCTAATTTTGGGGAACTTTTTCATTCTCAATTTTCTCCTCCCCAAAATCTAGCTTCAATTAATACTTGTTCTAATGATTCTTCTCCATCTTCGAATATTTCACCTATGGCGGAACATGAATCCTCATGTGTCTCCTTAGTGTCTTATTCCGAAGAAGAAGAAAAACTTTTATTTTAAGAGTTTGTTAGGTGTTTGGATGACCTGGGAGGAGTAGAAGAATAACATATTTCTCCTCCAACTACTCCCAATATTTCTCCTATTAATGACTCCTCATGCACAATTTATGACTTTTTACGAGCAAAAATTTATGAACATGATGCGTCCGATGATTTTATTTTAAATAAATTTTCGGACGAATTTTTAATTTTTGAAAACAAACAAACGATACCTAATCAAATAGCTTCGCAAGAACCTCCTCATTGCGAAGATTTTTCTGACGCGTTTATTTTTTATTTCTCTTTAACTAACAAATTTCAGGAAGAAGATGAACCGTTACAAAACAATATTTCCCCCGATCCATTTGTCGCTCATCTACAAGGATTCAAATCACCTCAGATATGGAGAGGTGATTTGAATCTACATTTTCAAGTCGCATGTTCAAAGAAGAAAAATCAGGAACAAAGCGGAGGAGTAGCCGGGCAAGCGACTTTGGCATCTTCGACAAAGCGCGAATAAGGGAGTTGCCCGTTCACCTCATTTTTTATTTTCCCTTCTCCTAACCCGAACCGCCTAGCTTAAAGACGGGAAAAAGAAAAGAGCACTTGGGAGACACCCCTTATTTATCATTGCATTTTACTTTATTTTTTAAAATATATAAAAAGTATTACTTTTTTCTCCCATTACTTGGCTTATAAACATTGAGAACAATGTTTATTTTTATGTATGGTGGTGGGTTCTTATTTATTATTTTTATTTAAAAATTAAAAAAATCTTTAAAAATTAAAAAATTATAAAAATTAAATATTTTGTTTTCTTTTTATTATCAAAAAATACAAAAAAATAGGAAAAAAAGAAAATACAAAAAATAATAATAAACCCATACTTTATCTTTTTGTGATTTGTAGAAATTTATTTTGAGTATATTTATAAGAATTTTTATAATTTTTGATTTTCTAATCTTTTATTTCATCATAGTTAGTTAGATTTAATTTTTAGGTGATTTGATTTTAATAAATAAATTTATGAAGTAATTTGTTTAGAGAAATTTATTTAGTCATTTTCTCTCAAATTCTAATTAGTTTCAATTTTATAGTGCTTAGTTTAGCAATACTTAGATTTTAATTATATTCACTTAAGCTTTAAGATTCTTAGGAAATTTTAATTTACTATAGTTGCTCTCCAACAACTTTAATTTAATCTATATTTTTACTAGGCATTCCCTTATTTTTCTTATTTTCTTGTTAGCACAGATGTCACGGGGATAAAAAGATAAAAGTCATTATCCCCTGATACACATATGCATTTTTTCTTTTTTGTTAGATCATATGTCATGAGAATCAAGTATTCCTAGCTTGGTACACATATGCAACCCAAAAAAAGAGTAAGAGGATAAAATTCATTACTAATAAGCTATTTTGTTTGAAGAGAGAAAAAACATCAAAAAAATTTTGTGTGGGGTGAGAGGATAAAATTCATCACCCTCAATCTAAGATCTCTTCAATTGCCTCTTTCCCAATCCAAAATCTAATATAATTGCTTTAGACTTAAATTAAAATTATAAGAGAGAATAAGTAGTAGTTTGTATTTTTCTTGAAGTTTCTTTTTAGTGAAAAAAGTATTTATAATTTTTAATCTAACTTTGTTCGCTAAAAAACTTAATTTTGAGTTCTAATTATTTTATTAGAGAAAACTTTCTTAAATATTTAGCTCTTCACATTTTAATTTCATATTTTAGGACTTAAAAAATTTTGGATCCCTAAAGTTAGTTTTTAACTTTCTTTTGCTTTAATAAATTTCTAATTTAATTACAAAATTATATTAATTTCATATAAGTACTCTCATAGTTTTGCTCTGGAATAGCAAAAGCTTAAGTATGGGGGTATTTGATAAGTCAATATCTATAGTTATTTTTATATATTTTTATTAAATAAAGGATCAATTTTTATTTAGTTTAGATTAATATTTTTCTAAATTACGTTATTTTCTAATTTTAGGTATAATTGGGCTGTAAATATCAATTTGAAGTCCATGCCCATGTTCTGGAGGCAATTTGGAGAAAATTAACATTTTTTGCCGCGGATAGCTAAACTTCAAATGGTCATAACTTTCAAACCAGGAAGAGTTACGAGACGTGCAACCAGACAACGGAAAGAGGATGATATCGTCTACAAATCTTGAGAGTTTCAAAGGAACATGCACCAGAGTCACGCCCTATCAGGGCATGACAAGTGGGCGTGTTTCAGGCAAAAAATACAACTTTCTGCAGAAAGCTTTCGCGGACAATTCTGAGACTTTTTCTGAGTACACGCCCCCATGTCACTGACGTGACCTAGGGCATGACGTACCCGAAACTGCCATATTGATGCCAGATTGCATAGTTTCCAGCAGTTTGCTGACCCGGTCAGTACACACCCTAGGTCATCGGCGTGACCTATAGGCGTGACTTCCCGCAATAGTCAGAGTTTATTTCCCGCTGATTCTCCATCCTGCCATTTCCAGCAATAGACTTAACACGCCCTAGGTCACGGGAGTGACCTAGGTGCGTGACCCAAAAAATGGTCACTTTTGGCGGTTTTTCTCCAAAGTTCCTGGGCTTTCAAGACAACAATTTCCTACCTTACACGGCCTAGGTCACGGGCATGACCTAGGGCATGACCTTCTAGAAATTTTACTATAAATTCCAGAGAAAATCCAAGAGCTGGGGCATCGAAGGAGGCATCTAGGAGTAGTTCTTAGCCAGTTTTAGTAGTTTATTTTCTTATCTTTGCATTTCTGTTCTTTTTGTAATTTCAATTTCATAGATTAGTTTTTGCTTTACTCTATTTCAATTCAAGCACTTTTTTATATCATGTTCTTGTCCTTCTTTTATTGTAGTTACTTCATCATGTTGAGTAGCAAAACTTTATTTAGCACTTGATCATGATCAACTTTGAAATGAAATAAACTTTCTTAATTTTTCTCAAAATTTTCAAACTTTTTATTTTTGCTCGCTATCGATTTATTTTGATTATTTTTGTGTCGAATTCATATTTCGCGGATATATTCTTCGATTTTAAATCTGTATCTTAAATGACCAAGAGGTTGTAGATACGAGTAGATCGCTCAAAGATAAAAGGAGTTGAATGCACTCCTCGAGAGAGGACGACATAAATTCGCAGGATTTGAGTCAAATCCAATAGTGGGGTTCAATGCTTAAAGAAAGTTTAGGGGTTTTGACTGGCCGAGGGATCTTAATCGATCAACCTAAGGTTATTCAAAAGCATGAGCTCGAGAGAGACGCTTTTGTATTCTGGGAACCTCCACGGTAGAAGTAAGTGATTAGGAGCTTGTACTTTTATCATTTCAAGAAAGTCTATTTTAATTCAATGGGATTCTAGGTCAAGTGTTAAATTGCATTCCATAGAAATTTCTCTTTTTATTCTCTATGATTATCTTTAGATAAAATAATATTAATTTACGTGAGTAGAAGTACTCAACAGGCCCCAAGTCTAATACGACATTTATTATATTATATTTTGATAGGTACACTTGCCTATTTGGGAATTTAGTTTGGATTTATTTTTAAAACTATATAAAATTTTCAAAAAGTACAACTGCTTTATGATGTAATGACATATAAGCATCAGCATTAAAAAGATTATGTACCTGATATTTTCCAAACTCTTTCTTTCTGTAGCAAGACTTGGTAGTATACTATAAGGTTTCTTGTCCTTCTTCCTTTGCTTTTCTAATTTGGAAAGATGTATTAATTCTTGAAATCTGGTCATTCTGGAGTTGAAGTCCATTTATGGATCACAAACAGGAGATAGAGGCCTTTCTAGACTTGCTTTATCTAGTTGATTATCTTCAGATATCTTAGTTTATTTGCTGTGCTTTTGATATTGTTACTGTATATTTTTGCTGCTAGAACTATGCTGTTGTCTGCTATAGGAAGGTTTGGACTGATGAGAAGATGTAGATTTCTGAACTTGAGCAACACTTCCAGAAGTTCCTGCTGCAGGAGGAGGAGGAGGACCTCTACTGAATTTATGACGTGGAGAGTATCTCATGCACTTCTTCCTGGATTTTTCTTCATGTTTTGAATATCTTATACAGTTTGGGGTGTCTGGAGTGAGTGTTATATTATGCAGGATATAATAAGGAATATCAGCAGATGGATTAGGAGTGGGAGAAGCCTATGATGTAGCAGTCTTAGCAGGAGCCTTTCTTTTCTTAGTACTTGTATTTTCAGAGTCATCTGACTCATTATCATCATCATCAGAAGAATTTTCTGGATTATCATAAAGAGCATCCAACTGCTTTAGCAATTCAGCTGAGATTCCTGGAACCTGTGGATGACCTTAACTTGTTGACTCTATAATATTATTTATAGCAATTTGAACATTTTCTTCTTCTTCTTCTTCCATATCTGCAAACAAAATATCATCCAGATCTGGCATTGGAGATTCATACCTGCCATATATTGGTGGAGAGAATGTCTTATTCACAAGAACTGGCTCACTAACATCTTCAACAACTAAATGTTCTGTAGTTACAAGAACTACAAAACTTGCCTTTAGTTGATCCACAACTACATGACTTATTGGAGCAGTATAAACTACAATTAGTTTAGAGTACTGAGCAATAAAACTTGGTAAAGCCTTTCTGTAAACTGAATTAAAATAATTTAGTAAAGAATCTAAATCAATTGTGGGATTTAGAATAAATTCACCAACAGTGGTTATTTCAGCAACTGTATCACAAGTCATGTCAGTATCTGAATCATCAATTATATCTATTATTTCTGTTGGAATGTCTGCCTCTGCTGAATCATCACTCATATCAAAATCTGCTGTTGCTACTTCTTCTACTGCTAGAGCTGGAGGAGGAACTTCTTCATGGAACATCTCCCCCTGGCTGGTTTCAGAGGGTCCTGAAGCCAATCCTCCAGAAGAAGGAACAGAGGTGAGAGCAGCAACTCTGGTAGAGAGAGAAGAGATGGAGGTAGAAAGTGGAGCAATAGCTTGTGTTATTAAGTGCTCCAGAGTTGGAGAAATAAAAGCTAGAAGATCTTTGGCAATGTCAGAGAAATTTAAGTAGAGAGGTTCAGGAGCAGAGGTGGTATAAGGGGTATGATGTCCACAGTTTGAACATACAGAGAAGGCATGGGAGAAATCTATATGGGTGTATTCAGGGAATGTGGAAGGATGGTTGGATGGAAGTTCAGTAGGGGAGGTAGTAATTGTGGTAGTGGGTGTTACGGTGGTTTCTTGAACAGGAGATGGAACTGGGGAATGATGTAGAGAGGGTGGAGGAGGATATAACAGAGTGAAATTTGGCTGAGAGGAGGTGGATGGAATATCAAATAGATGAGTGGGTGGAGATGGAATGTCTTGATGGCTGAGGATTGGAGAATGTGGAGGTGATGATGGTGGAAGAGGTGAAGATGGTTGTTGTTGTTGTAGAGGAGGTGAAGGAAGTCTGGTGGATCGAAAGACTTCTTTTGAAGTTGGTGGAGAGGCTATTACGGTCCTAGTGTCCTCAGAAGTTCTGGAGGAGGAAGGACTGGATGGTTTTGGGATAGACCTCTCCCATCTGCCAAATAAGGCAGAGGTTATTCTCTTGGAGGAAATTATGAATATGGTCTGGGAGACCAATAATTCAGGTGCCTTTGCCTAGAGGAAAATTCCTAAAATCCTCCCAGAACAAACCTCTTTCTTAGAATTTTTCTTCTTAATCAACTCAGATATTAACTTTCCCTTGTTTACTGCTTTCTTATTTACCAGAGCACACATCACCAAGAACTGTTGCCTGGTTATATAGTCATGGGCTGTGTGTTTGCCCAACAAAACCATTCCAACAATATCTGCCAGAAATTTATACTGAACAAATTGATTGTTTTTTAGAAGCTTAATAGTGTTTCCTTTAGAGTGACCCATTTTAATCAACATGTTATCATATTCAGAATTATATATTTCAATATCCTCGTCTCCATTTGTCATACCAAAAACTTCTATTAAAATATCAGGGGTTAGGGTAACCTGATTGCTGCCGATGGTGCCAGTCATAGTTTCTGCGTCAGGAGAGGTTGAAGTATAAACCCATTCCCTTATTTCAGTTGTTGGCAACTTGATCCTTGTGGACATGATTTTCTTCAATTGATGTTCTTCAAACAGCTGGAGAATGTTTGTGAAAATCTGATTGGTATGGTTGAAAGAATCAAAGTCGATGTCGAAACATGTGTCATACTTCATGCTAGAGAGGGAGAGTGCCGGAATCGGCATTGGTTTTCCTGCAAAAATAAGAGAAAGATCAAGTGCATGAGAATAGAAAGCGTAGGATAAAGCACGATGAAAACCTAGTTATAAGGTTTTCAAAATATGAAGCGGTGGGCTCTGTCATGCGAACAATAAAAAATCTCCGTTCTCAGGTCGACGAAAAAATTTCATAAGGAAATGATATCATCTATCTCAGTTGGAAGAGGGGAAAACTTTTTGTCATTCTCTGGTCGACGAAAACTTCTCTGAAGCAAGATCATCGATCTCCGCTCAATGAAATATCTCAAGAATAGTTCTCAAATCATCGATCTTCGTTCAACGAACTGTGATCAATACTTCGACCTTGGACAGAAATAAAATTAAACTTCTCCATTAATCATAGCTAACTGATTCAAAAAGAATAGATGTTTTTTCTCATCTAAAGGTTTAGTGAAAATGTCTGCTCTTTGTAAATCAGTAGAGATAAAGACAAGATTAATTTTCTTTTTGTACACAAAATCTCTAATGAAATGATGTCTAATATCTATATGCTTATTTCTACGATGCAGTACTGGATTTTATGCAATAGAAATTGCACTGTTATTGTCACAGAATATAGTTTAATTATTTAAGTTCAGAACATAATCCAGAATTTGATTTTGAATCCACAATATTTGTGAACAATAACTGGTAGCTGCAATGTATTCAGCTTCAGCAGTTGAAGTTGATACAGATGTCTGCTTCTTACAAAACAAGGACACAAGACTATTTTTAAGGAACTGGCATGTTCCTGATGTACTTTTTCTATCCACTCTACATCCAGCATAGTTAGAATTTGAAAATCTAGTTAAGTCAAATTCTGACTTTGTTGGATACCAAAGTCCTAGATTAGGACAACCCTTTATATATCACAAAATTCTTTTAAGGGAAATAAGGTGAGATTCTTTAGTGTTCACTTGGAACCTAGCACAAAGACATGTAGCAAACAAAATATCTGGCCTACTAGCTGTGAGATATAATAAGGACCTAATAATATCCCTATATGTTTTCTGATCTACTAGCTTGCCATGTTCATCGGAATCAATCACAGCATTGGAAGCCTTGGGAGTTTTCTTGGCTGAGGCATCAGTCATCCCAAATCTTTTAATTAGCTCTTTAGCATATTTTGATTGGGAAATGAAAATGACATCAGGAGAGTGCTTCACTTGGATACCAAGGAAGTAAGAAAGCTCACCCATACTACTCATTTCAAACTTGGAATGCATCAGGCCTGAAAACATTTTGCATAGTTTGTAATCAGTATAGCCAAAAATGATGTCGTCTACGTATATTTGTACTAATAATATTTTATCTTTATGATGCCTAATGAACAAGACTCTATCTACAATGCCCCTGGTGAACTTATGCTCTAAAAGAAAGCTAGCTAGGTGTTGAAGCCAGGAAAATTCCCAACCTCAGAATTCAGAACAATGCTGCCTAAGGTTACCGGTTCAGGGGTAAGATCAGACAGCTAGGATGACTAGGATGAAGAACGAAGGCAAACAGAACCCCAGATATTGCAGCAGGAAGGTCCCACCCCATAACCGGATGATCGAAAGGAGTAGTCCCTTCTCAACCAGAAATGGTCGATCTTGGTATGAGGGAGACTAGCAGATGACTAAGTCACAAGGTCGCGACTTGGTATCTAAGGAAAAGGAATCCAAAGGCACGGGTAGTATCTTGAAAGGAGAGCTTGCGAGTATCCTGCAAAGAATTTCCAGTGTCTCACCTCGTACCCCTGGGGTCCTATTAATAGGGAAATCCAAGGAGGGGTTGTCATATTTATACCCCACCACCTGGCGACTAGGCGACTTCCAAGGGGAACTCGCACGGGCTGGGCGAGTATCCATCCTAGTCGCCTACCTGGCGAGTATGTCAGGAGAGCTCGCCATACTCGCCCAGGCCTTCTACGGTCTTGTGCGCTGATTTTGACTTCTATCTTGACTTGTTGACCTTGAGTTATGCTAACGTCTCTGGTAGGACCCATCCTCAACGAATATGAGTTGTACATAATCCCCGCTCTTTTCGAGCGACGTAGGAGCTCGGAAAGAATCATCCAACACTTATTCGGTGAGCTACTATGTCAAGTATCTGGTTTGCTTGAAATCGACGACTGCCTGCCGATCTCTATAAATAGGGGGGCCTTGTTTTTGAGGAGGATCTTCGGTGCTCGCACATTATGTCGAACTCCAACGAGAAACTTCTTCAAGACAGCCTTGCCTCTCTGACCACTTTCTCGGCATTGCCACGTCCAAGAGGCCGCGAGAATAAGACGTCGCCGCCGACTTACCCCCTCCCACCCCCCATAAAAAGAATAAGACCAAAAAGTCCAAGAAGAATCCTGCCTCCAACGCGATCGACCCGCTTCCACCACCCACGCAAGTCGCAACTTCAACCGGTAATCCTGTGTGCTCTGGAAGTACCCTGAAGCTTCTTAGCAACCTTGGGCTAGACGACATCCCAAACGTGGTCCCACCTTACTCGAGCCTCCTCAGCTCGGTAGACATTCCGGAAGTCGCTGCTACCCGGGCGCCACAGTAGATTGAAGTCGTCGCCCTGCCAGGTCGCCATGTTGCCGTGCCATTATTCTTAATCGGCTGGTCGCCATCTACTTATCGCTGACACATTTTATTTACTCGCCAATTCTCCATCGAATATCGCCGATGTGGCTCTGAGTGTCGCCCCTCTGATCTCCGCACCAATACTCGCCCTCACCCCTGAGAAACCCCTCAGGACCGCGCACACGGTCCAGATTAATCTTGGAGCCAAGAAAGTGTCTGAAGCCTCAGTTCCCGCAGCGAAGGAGAATCCCCGACGAGCAAGGAACTATAGGCGAAGGAACCTCCGACAAAGAAGGTCATTCTGGCGAGCAAGGACTTTCCGGAGAGAAATGTCCCACCAGTTCCTGTGCAAGATATTGCATCGCCCGCGATGAGTTCCTTATTGCCGCCGCCGCCTCCTCTGAACGTTGCTTCACTCGAGGCAGCGACTGCTTCTTTTCCACTGCCACCATGTCTGATCACTCAGCAATAAGCTGACTTGCCGCAACTTCCCCCGCCTCCTCTGCTGAAGTCCCCATATCAGTCGGTGAGTACGTTGCAGCCTCCGCCGCATCTGTTGAATCCTTTGCCCCGGAAGCATAATAAGCCATGGCCGATCTCCTTCACGCCGAGAGTCGGGGACCCCGGTCATTGAGGTTGCAGGCAGGGTAAAGCGACCGAGCATGCTAGTGGCCCATCTTCTGGCCGGCGAGATGCCCCAGGTCGCGGCACTTCTCCTCGTCGATCAAGGTCTCCACATTATTGTAAAAGTCATCACTGATTCTTCGTTTGTGGAATTAGGCATTTATTTCTAATCTGGTGACTTCTTATATGTTTTGACAGATCGCCGACGACTCTAGGGGCGGCCTCCATCGACGTCATCGGGTTATCAGGCAGTGATTATCATCATGCCGTTGCTCGCTCCTATCTGGGGTTGGAGAGCAAGTTCGGCCAGCTGGAGATTTGCAAGCCACGTCGTCGGATCTCATCTCTAGAGGTGCGAGTGGCGAAGATAGAAGATCTTCGGACCACCCTAAAGAGCTACAAAGCCTACATACACATGGTGAAGGAGAATGATCGCCAGCTGGCGATAAACAACCATCACCTCCAGCTCGTTCTCGATGAGCTCGCCGACATTCGGTCGACTATAGGCTCCATGGGGCGACTGATGAGGATGGAGTAGTAGCTGTGCCTTGGGGATAGTTGATGCTCTAAAATGGAAACGCCTAGTTAACACGGAGGGGGGGTGTTCGGTCTCATGGGCAAGGTGAAGAAGTTGGTGAAGGTTGCGGGGAAAGAGGAAGCTTCTGAGTTCTCGAGATTGGAGCAAATGCTTGTTCGAGGGTTGCAGGGATAGAGGAGAGGTTTGCTGAGAGCAGTCGGGAAGGCTAATGATCAGTGGAAGAGGTTGACCAGGAGCTGTCGAGCAAACACTTACTATGACGGTTGTGCTTGCAGGTTGATGCCGAGGGAGCTGAGCTGAGCTAAGAAGAAGAAAGAGGTGCCGCTGGCAGCGGCAACAGCAGACTTCGCCCTCCGCGACTTAATTCCACCCTTGAGACGGGCTTTCCTTTGATTAATATAGAGTTATTACAGCTTTCTAATACACCTTTATAAGAAAACAATAAAGTGGTACAAAGAGGAAGCTGGCAGCTAAGGAAAGAGTGCCAGAGGAAGCCGCACGGACTGAGCTTGGAGGCCGGCAGACCGCACGGCTAAGGGAAAGGAGACCGCGTGGACTGGAGAGCCAGGTCGGGAGGCTGCGCGACTAAGAGCAGAGGCAAAGGTGCGGACTGAGACATGGAATCCAGAGGGGTTGACTGCTTGGGCTTGTTGTGGGCTCTCTTCGAGCATGATCACCTTGGCGATGTTGTGTCCCCTCCAAATGAGAGTCATGGGGGGCTATTTATATGCCCGAGGAGGTAACGACTCGTGGTGATGTTACCCCCTGCGAGATGGTAACTTGAGCGAGAAGAGGAATGAGTCCGCCGATTCCGCAACAGGTCGAGCGTACTGAGTCCGGCTTCTGGAACTGGTCCTGCCTAATGGCGAACTGGGAGATGGAGTCCGCGCCTACTGAGTTGATCAATCCCGCATCAAGAATATACAGGTTGAAGGACTGCCTGCCTGCTGCTGGGAAGCGGGAGTTGGAAGCTCTGCGGCGTACTGCGAGGAGTATCCGCAGAGTCCGCCGCTACTGAATTGAATGAGTGTTAAGAGGTGCGAGCTGAGAGGTGCCCACTGAGTCCGCACGAAGCTATGCGGTCCGTTACTGCCTTGAGGAGATTCTGTTTTCTAGCTGACTGCGCGCAGAATCTACGGAGTCCTCCACTACTGATTGAGGCCGCGCCAAGACAGCGGGCTGAGGGAGGCTGACCCTAATGCTGGAGAGTAGCGTGCACTGGGGGTTGAGGAATGGCGGGCAGCACAGTGAGTCCACCGTGTCCGCGGAGTCCGCTCCTGTTGATAAGCGGAGTCCGTCGATACTGGAATGAAGAGGCCTGCTGCTGAGGAGATGTTGTTCGTCAACGTAGGCAGATTGGAAGATTTGACTGCACTTCGAGTCCGCCCAGCTCGGGAGGAACTGGATGCTGCTGATCTTTGGGGGTAGCCAACTGGAGCGTCCGCGCTTTGTGGTTTAGAGAGTCTCAAATGTCCTTTGCTGATGTGCATTCTGCATCCTTTTGAAAGATGTCATCAGAAATAGTCTAAGCTAGGATGTTCATGGATTTAACATTAGCCATCTTCAACTTCTTCTGGGCATCTGTCCACACAGGTGATGGAACTGCTGAGGTGTTTGTTGATGTAGAGGGAGAAGGAGTAGGGGGCCTGTCAAGATAGTAATATAGATATCTTCATCAATTGATTTTATATATAATCATATTCTTGCCTTTTAGAGTGCAAACTTATTCAGATTGCGGATTAGAGGTCTGCTGCTTGATTATTCTTTATTATGTGCCATGATATAGGAAAGACACTAGAGATATTAAGATCTATCAAAGGAACCTTTAGTTCAGGTATTAGTCTATGAAATCAAAAATCTTACCCTCTGATACCAATTGAAAGTGAGAGATAGATTTGTTTAACTCCATCGGGGGGGGGGGTGAATAGATTATTTTAAAACTTTGATAAATTTTTACAGCGGATTAAAATAATTGATAAGTATATTTATAAAGAGAGGATAAAACAGAAACTAAACAATCACAACACACATAAATGAATAATAGAGCAATTCAGACGACATAAGAAATTTATAGTGGTTCCCCTAAACTTTGTTACATCCACTCTTCTACCACCCGGGTAAGAATACACTAACAGGTTTTTTATCAGGTGCCCTGCCACCACAGGTTTTTGCTCAGGTGCCCTATCACCACAAGATATATTTTTTCAAGGGCGATCTCACAACCCTTTTGAGCTTTTGATCAGGTGCCCAAAAACCAAAGGGGTTAACTTTTGAAGGGAGTTATAATCCTGTACACAGTTAGAAATGAACATTTATGTTGTCTTCTCTTTCTCAGACAACTGAGAAGACTTAGTGGATGATGTTGTCAAAGCTCCGCCTGAGATAAAAAAGAGGGTTTTGGAAGATGAGAGCTTTGCACAGGGTGTAGGACTTGATGGAGATCTTCAGAAACTTCTTGGACTGGTGTAGGTGAGTTGTCCTTTTGATGTCTGAAGCAGAAACTGAAGAAGACTAAAGATCTGTGTAGATGTTCTTCAATTTCCTGTAGACAACAATCCTTTTTCTCTATAAAACTTGTATCACTTGTCGACTAAAAAATTCTCTTGTAATTCCCTTGACTGTCTTCTGAAGAGAAATATTTGCCTTTTATATTTAAAAGGATCTCTTTCATTTTAAATTTGAAAAAGAATTTCTGAAATTAATGCTGAAATCCTGGGACTTGAACGACTGAAATTAGTCTTAAATGTGTTTCATCAACTATCTCAGTAAATAAGTCATGTAATTACTCTGTGAAATTCATAATTAATGCTGCCAACAACGGTCATATTCTTGACAATATGAGCATTAATTATCAGAGAATTACAGCCTTAGTATAATCCAAACTAAAACCAAAATGAGAGAAAATGCCAAACTGATACTGAGAGAAATCGTCGAGCTCAAGACAGATTTCATAGACCTGAACTACAAGTTCGTCGAGTTGAGAAATCGTCTTCGTCAAGCTGAGCTCAGAGATAGTTGATCTGAAAAATATATTGTCAAGGCTGAGCTCCAAGTTCTTCGAACTGAGATAGAATTTAGTCAACCAGAGAACTTGAGAGAAGATGGAACATCGTCGACCTGAGCTCCAAGTTCGTCGAGCTCAGCTCAGAGAAAAGACTCTGAGTTCATCGATCAGTGATCGACGATCGTCAAGCTGAGTTTCTAGAACTTCGAACAGATTCTCTGAACTCTTAAAGACTACATTTCTTCTATGTCTGGATCACTGAATTTCTTCTAAGGGCTGGATCATTGTTTGTTTAACCTAGTCAAACTGACCTATCCCTTAGAACTAACAATTTGACCCGAGGCTATACATGGAGGGTCAATAACCTAATAGTGAACCTAGCCCAAATACAATCTAGCGATCCAACATATATGCCCCCCTCCAACTCTTGTCCGCCCAAAGGATTCAGAGCATCACGACGCCATGTCCTTTCATCGTCTAGGGGATGGATTTGGTTGGAACTTTCCCCCGGCAAGTGGGCAGAGAAGGTTCCTTTTAGTCATGATTAATTATTTCTCAAAGTGGTTGGAGGTCAAGGCGTTTGCCAAGGTGACCTCGCAAATCATCAAAAACTTTGCATGGGGGGAGATCATCTACCTCCATGGGTTTCCTCAAGCCTTTGTCAAGGATAATGGACCCCATTTTGCCAGCAAAGAATTCATCAGTTTTTGTAACCTGTTGGGGATTGACCTCAGGTTTGCCTCCGTCCACCACCGAAGATGCAATGGCCATGTGTAGGCAGCAAACAAAATCAACCTGAACATTCTTAAGAAGAAGGTAGAAAATTTGAGGGTGGATTGGGTAGAGCAACTCCCCTCGGTGTTATGGGCTTTGCGGACGACCCCCAATATGGCCACCGGATAGACCCCCTTTAAACTTTCTCATGGTGCGAGGCGATCTTGCCCTTGGAGTTTGAGGTTCAGTCGCCACGAGTCGTGGCCGCTAGTAGGTGAGATGAGGAATGGAGGGAAGAAAATGAAGGGGTGCAGCGGCTCTCACTGGACAATCAATCAGTTAAAAGAAGGGGATCTGGTTTTGAAAAAGGTCGACGCTACTAGAAGGTCGACTGTCATTGGGATGCTCAATCCTAACTGAGAGGGTCTGTTGGAACACCATATTGCTGATTTGGGCAAGGATCACTATGTGTCTTAGGAAACCTGTTTTGACCTCATTGTATAGATCTAAAGGTCAATTAGAATTGAGTCTAAGGGTTAGTACTTAGGTCTGAAAGCTGCCCTCAAGACCAGAGATTTTAGTTTTGGAGACCAAGTCATTTCGTCGAGCACAGTACGACGAATCGTCGAACTCCATTCGACGATCGTTGAGCTCACTTCAACGAATCTTCGAACTCCATTCGACGATCTCTGAGCTCAACTTCAACAAGTCGTCGAACTCCGTTCGACGATCTTCGAGCTCAGATCGATGATCTTGACTCCAGTTTGATTCTCTATCTCTGAGCTCAGTTCGACGATAGTTGAGCTCAGATCGACGATCCATGTTTCTGTCTAAGTCCAATCTCTGAGCTCAGTTCAACGATAGTGGAGCTTAGTTCGACGTTTTCTCTGAAGAGTTCAACGTTTTTAAAGATTCAAATTTGCATAGCTATGGAATTATTATCAGCGTTGAGTTCAGAGATCTTGTAGCCATTTTTCATTTAATCTGGAGCAAGTTTCAAGGAATTTTCAAGGAATGTTTTATTGGACTTTCCTCCAGAAGACAAATACAGTTAAGGAAGTAATTAATGATAGGCTAACAACTATCTTGGACAGAGGATCTTTTCTATTCAGACCAAGAGAATAAAAGATTAGTTCTTCATTCTTCTCATAGTTAGTTAAACAAAGAAAAGGACACATATTCTGCAATAACATTTTCTTTGCAACAACAAGATTTACAACTCTTACAACAACAATTTTACAAGAGAAAGAGAAAGAGTTGCAGACATTCTCAGTATAAAAAATTCATACAAGAAAACACATCACAAAAGAAGATCAACCAACTGAAATTTTCAGATCTCTCTTGATTCAAGTGTTCAAAGGCCATCATCATTCAAGACTCCAGACACCACATATTTCAGTTGCTGCTGAAATCATCTATTGCTGGAGATCAAATCATTTGAAGGCCTATCACCCTACTGCAAAGCTTCACTTCCTGAACAACTCAAGATCTCAGGGGGAGCTTTGACAACATTCACTATCTTCTCTTTGACTATTGACAGAGAAGATCATCTCATCCGTCTCTCTCTCTCTCTGTTGTAAAGGGTTTTTCAAACTCCCTTCAAAAGTTTGTGTTTGGTTTCTAAAACCTTATAAAAACTCAGTGGTGGTAAGACACCTGATCAAAAAATCTGGTTTGATTTTTGAGCACCATATCAAAAGCTCATTGGTGCCCAGGACACCTGATCAACTCATCCTGCAGTGGATTCCTACCTAGGGTGGTAGAAAAGTGGATGTACCCAGGGTATTGGGGAACCACTATAGCTCCTTGTGTCATCTAGTTGCATGTCTTTCTTTTGTTTCTGGCTGTGATTTGTGATTAGATTGCTTTGTGATTTGTGATTAGATTGCTTTGTGATTTGTGATTAGATTGCTTTGTGGTTTGTGATTATTTCGTGTTTAGATTTACTATTTATTATTAGCTTCCCTGTTCACTTAGCAATACAACAACAGTTGTAAAACATTTTTAGCAAGCACCATACTCTATTCACCCCCTCTAGAGTATATCAGATCTAAACTGCACTTTCAATTGGTATCAAAGAGAGGTTGGTTAAAAATACCACATCTCAATGGTTGCACAGGCTAACACCTGAACCCAAAGATCCCTAGTTAGATCTGCTTGTTTTAAGTTTGTCATTAGAATTCTTTCCTCACAAAACATGGCCCAAAACAAAGATTATGCTAGCACCAGACCTCCAGTGTGCAATCTATCTAAGTTTGCACTTTGGAACGCAAGGATTAGACTGTACATGAACTCTATTGATGATGACATTTTTAATTCTATTTTGACAGTGTGTCCAAGACCTCCAGAGAACACAAGTACAAGTGCTGTTCCACCTCCATCAGGAACAGATCCAGAGAAAAAGAAATGGAAAGTTGTAGATGCAAAAGCTATGAACATTCTAGCCCAGACTAGGTCTGATGAGATATTCCAAAAAGTAGCTGAATGCAACTCAACAAAGGACATCTGGGATAAGCTATCTGAAATAGTCTCAGGATCTACTGATGAGAGAAAATACATAAGATCTCACCTCATAACCCAATATGAGAACTTCAAAAAAAGAGAAGCTGAGTCAGTAGCAGAAATGTATAATAGACTCAGCCTGATAGGCAATGAACTGAAGACTTTGGACAAAGAGATCTCATTGACTGAGCTAAATGACAAATTCCTAATGTGCTTCCCAAGTACTTGGGACTCAAGGATCTGGCCAATCAAGGATGCCAGAAGTCACAATGAGATCACAACAGAAGCTCTCTTGGGCAAGCTCAAGTCTTATGAGCTGCTCATCAAAAATAGAGAAGAAGAATATAAGGCTGTCCCACCAGCCACAAGAAAGGAAAAGTCAATAGCTTTCAAAGCCACTAAAGATCAGCCTGAAGACAAAATCACAGGCAATGAGGAATTGCTAAGTCTACTGGCCAAAAGATTTTACAAAATGGCCAGAAAGGACTTCAGGAAGAGATCATACAAAGAACATGACAAGCCAAGGTATGATAAATCAAATAATAAAGAAATTATTTACTTTGGTTGCAGTAAACCAGGCCACATTGTGCCTGACTGTCCAGAGAACAAAAACAAGGACAAAAAGGACAAGAGAGAAAGAAGAAAAGACAAGGACTTCAAGAAGAATAGCAATGACAAACCCTTCTCAAGCAAGAACAAACACACAAGGAAGAGATTTGTTGCTGAATCTTGGAGTGAGACAGAAGAAGAATCAGAAACTTCTTCCAGCTCAAGTGATGATGAGGATGATGCTGAAGAGAAGGAATTCTGCATGATGGCTATCAATGCCTCACAACACAATTCTGATGTAGAAGAGTTTGAATCTGAATCAGAGACTCAACCTGAAGAAGACCAGGTAATAGACTCATTTGATTTTAATTCTGAGGACTTTAAGAATGAATTTAAAGCACTATGTTTAGACCTATTAAAATCTGAGAAGGAAATCATTTCTCTCAGAAATCAATTGTCTGAACACAGTACCTTAAAATCAGAAAACCTCAAACTCTCTGAGGAGTTGGAGTGTTGTAGGGAGCATATAGATTCACTGAAAAGTGAGCTATCAGAGGCCAAAAATCTTGAAGAATCCCTTAATGGGAGAAGCATCAAGCTCATGGACATCACAAGCACAGTGAACTCTAGATTCAATAGTACACTGGGCTTGGGTGCTTCATCCAGCCAACCTATAGTTCTAACAACCCCAATTAAGTTCATCTCTGATAAAGGGAAGGGAGTTGTAGAGGTAGCTAGGAGAAATTCTGACTTACCCAAGAAAACCAAGGTTCAACAGAAATCGTCGAACGGAGCTAGACGATCGTCGAATGCAGATCGACGATCTCAGGCAAAATCGTCGAACTCAGGTCGACGATCTCTAAACAATGAACTCTGCCACAGTCGATCGTCGAACTAAGCTCGACGATCTGACCCAAAATCGTCAAACTCAGCTCCACGATCGTCGAGCAGAGATCAAAGCTTTGAAAACCTTTTCAAGGGTAAATCAAAATCCAAACCTAGGGGTCCTTCATCCCAAAGCTTTAACCCTTATACTGAATGGATAATACCTCCAAGGAGATATCAACGTAAAGGTTATAAGAGTCAACCAGGGATGTAATTTATTTCTGAATTTAAAGGTTATTAACCTAGGCCCAAGGTAAACTCAGTCAAAAACAAGTAAATTTCTTTATGTGCAGGTGAAGACCTATCCAACATCAAACCAGCAATGTTATCTGGATAGTGGGTGCTCCAAGCACATGACAGGGAGTAAGGACAACTTCACATCCTTTAAAGCCAAGCTTGGACCCAAAGTCATATTTGGTGATTCAAACTTTGGACTAACAAAAGGATATGGTGCAGTTCAGATTGGCACAGTCATATTCAAGAAAGTAGCCTATGTGGAAGGACTGAAGCACAACTTGATTAGCATCAGTCAGCTATGTGATGAAGGCTACCAGGTGACTTTCAGCAAATCCTTATACAAGAACAAATCAGAGGACAACATAACTGTGTTGATAGGTAAAAGGAAAGGTAACATCTACTTAGTACACTTTCTTTCAACAGAAGTAGATATTTGCATGTTTAATTCTGTTTGTAGACCTAATGAGTTATGACATAAGAGACTAGTGCATATAAACCTTAGAACCATTGCTAGGCTATCCAAGGACAACCTTGTTAGAGGACTACCTTCTGGCCCCTACAAGAAGGAAGGACTCTGGAGGGATTGTCAATTAGGCAAACAAACAAAAAATAGTTTCAAATCACTTAATAAGAGTGATTCACCTAGTATTTTGTATCTGTTACACATGGATTTTTTTGGACCCATTACAGTACAAAGCTTAGGAGGGAAATCTTACACTTTAGTGGTTGTATATGACTTCTCTAGATTCACATGGGTGTTCTTTCTGAGGAAGAAGTATGATAACTTAAGTGTTTGACAGAGTTTCTCAAATGCATACAGACTGAGTTCAATACTCACATTGCCCTGATTAGAAGTTATCATGGGACAGAGTTTGATTCTCTTCTTATGCAAGAGTTCTGTCAGAGTGAAGAGATCAGACACACTTTCTCAGCTCCTAGAACTCCTCAACAAAATGGGGTAGCTGAAAGGAAAAATAGAACCCTTATTGAATCTGCCACTACATTGTTGTCAGATGCTCACCTTCCTCTATCCTTTTGGGCAGAGGCAGTGAACACCTCCAACTATATGTTGAATAGAAGTTTGATACATAAACTGAAGGGAAAGAGTTCCTATGAATTACTCAAAGGGAAGAAACCTAAAGTATATTATTTTAGAATATTTGGTTGTATCTGTTATATTCACAATAATGACAAGAAATATTTAGCAAAATTTCAAGCTAAAGCTGATGAAGGAGTGTTTCTGGGATACTCCATGATCAGTAAGGCGTATATGGTATATAATAAATCAACTCTCAAAATTGAAGAATCTGTTCATATATCTTTTGATGAAACTAACATGTCTTTCAAGGAGAAGTATACTTCTACCATAGAATCTTTACAGGTACACTCTCTTGCAGAAGACTTGAACAGGTTACAAATCATTCAAAAAGAGGAAAACAGTGAAGATAAAGAAGACATTCAACATCATGAAGAGAAACTTCTTGAAGAGCCAGTTGTTGTACCACCAGAGGAAACAACAACACAGGATGGTGAACAATCAACACCCCCTGTTGATTTAGTAACATCAAGAGACCATCCAATTTCCCAAGTGATTGGAGACATCTCAGCTGGTGTGCAAACCAGAAATCAGGTCAACCAAAACCTGATGCACACTTGCTTTCTTTCTCAAATTGAACCTCAATCCATTCAAGATGTTGAGCAAGATCCACACTGGATCATTGTAATGCAAGAAGAGTTGCATCAATTTGAAAGGAACAAAGTTTGGGAACTAGTACCAAGGCCTAAGGATCACACCATTGTTGGAACAAAGTGGGTGTTTAGAAACAAATTGGATGACCAAGGAGTAATTGTAAGGAACAAGGCAAGGCTAGTTGCTCAAGGGTACTCTCAAAAAGAAGGAATAGATTATGACCAGACTTTTGCACCAGTTGCAAGGTTAGAGGCTATAAGAATCTTCTTAGCATATGAAGCACATAAAGGTTTCAAAGTATACTAGATGGATGTAAAGAGTGCTTTTCTCAATGGAGATATCAAAGAAGAAGTCTATGTTAGACAACCTCCAGGTTTTATCTCTTCAACTCATCTTGATTATGTTTTCAAGTTGCATAAAGCATTATATGGTCTAAAGCAAGCTCCTAGAGCATGGTATGAGACCCTAGCATGATTTCTTCTGAAAAATGAGTTTATAAGGGGTAGAGTAGACCAAACCCTTTTTATTAGAACCCATAAGTCCCATACCCTACTAGTATAAATCTATGTAGATGATATTATCTTTGGTTCTACTGATTCAAATTTGTGCAGAAGGTTCTCCAATCTAATGCATTCTAAATTTGAAATGAGTAGCATGGGTGAGCTATCCTTCTTTCTAGGATTGCAAATCAAGCAACATGCTGAAGGCATATTTATTTCTCAAACCAAGTATGCAAAAAAATTGGTTAAGAAATTTGGTATGTCTGAAGCATCATGCATGAAAACACCTATGCCTACTAATGATGTATTGGATGCTGATGAACATGGGAAACCTGTTGATCAGACAACATATAGAGCAATGATTGGCTCTTTATTGTACCTTACAACTAGTAGACCTAACATAATGTTTGCTAGATGCATATGTGCTAGATTCCAAGTGAGCCCTAAAGAGCCACACCTAACATTAATAAAAAGGATTCTCAGGTATGTAAAAAGTTGTCCAAATCTAGGTCTCTGGTATCCAAAAGATTCAGCATTTGACTTAACTGGATTTTCTGATGATGATTATGCTGGATGAAGAATAGACAGGAAAAGCACCAGTGGAACTTGTCAGTTTCTTGGTGATAGACTTGTCTCCTGGTTTTGCAATAAACAAACATCTATGTCAACTTCAACTGCTGAAGCTGAATATATGGCTGCAGGTAGTTGTTGTTCACAAATCTTGTGGATTCAAAACCAACTCCTAGACTATGGCTACAACTTAGAGAAGTCAAAAATATTTTGTTATAATACCAGTGCTATTTCTATAGCCCAAAATCCAGTCCTCCGTAGTAGGACAAAACACATAGAAATTAGGCATCACTTTTTAAGGGATAATGTTGAGAAAAATAAAATTGAACTTCAATATATCCCAACTGATTTGCAAAGGGGAGATATTTTCACCAAACCCTTGGAAGAAAAGAAACACACATTCTTCCTGAATCAGTTAGGAATGTTAGATGGAGGAAGTCTAAAATAAGATCCAAGAATTTTAAACTCTAAAAATTGACCAAGACTAGGCAAACTTCTTGATTTTTCTAGTGTATAAGAGTGTTTCTGATCTTTGAACTGTGCTCGATGATTTTCCCCACGATCGTCGAATGGAGATCGACGCTTTCCGAAATCGTCGACCAGAGTTCAGCGCTTCTCAGATAGTGCTCAACTATCTTTTTCAGGTCAGCGATCATCGTGCTGAGTTCGACGATTTTGTTTTCTGAACTATCGTCGAACGGAGCTCGACGCTCTCCAATATCGTCGAACGGAGATCGACGTTATTGATGACCTTTCAGTTTCCTTTAGAAGCCCAGATCGTCGAATAGAGTTCAACGATCTTTCCTTTTCTGCGTCGAACCCTAATATAAAATTCATTTTTCGACCGTCGTTCTCCCTTGCGCTTTCATACTTTCTGCAAAACTTCTCTTTCCATCCAAACTTCTCTGCACTTGGTCATTTTGTTTGTTAGTTTTTGCAGGAATCAATGGTCGTCTCAGTTGCAAACCTGGCCGCGATGAAATTTGATGTATGTTTTGACATCGACATGGACTCCTTCAGTAACAACGATCAAAATTTCAAAGATATTCTAGAACTCTTCAAGGAACAACAGCTAGTAACAATAATGACTACCAGGATAAAATTAGCTGCCGATGAGATCAAAGAATGGGTGTATACTGCCCATAACTTGGATCAAAATACAATAATTGGAACAATTTCAGGAACACAGGTATCCCTAACACCGGCTGCTTTGACAGAAAATTTTCAATTGAAATCTGGGGAAGAGTCTGTTGAACTGTCTGGAGAGTAATTTTCTGCTACGCTTGAAAGGATGGGTCATTCTGATGCAAACCCTAGCAAGCTGCTGAAGAAAAATTTGCCTGTTGAGTACAGATTCTTAGTTGATGTGGTTGGAAAGGTACTGTTGGCCAAACACTCAGCCCATGATACCATCTACAGGTATCAGCTCTGCTTGATGGGTGCTCTTGTGGATAAAAAACAATTGAACTGGGGAGAAGTCTTCTTTGATTTGATTAAGAAGAAAATCAACAAATATTTTGTTAATTTTGGAAGAATATTAGGGCTGTTTCTTCAGAACAGATGCCCTGCCCTGCAAGTCTCAAATGGGATGCACATCAATGCCTCCAAGAGGCTGACCTGTGCCCTGTTTGGCAAATGAGACAGGAAAATAGTGAAGCCCAGCAGGCCCTCTGCATCTACTACTTCAGGCACAAGGACTGCTGCATTCACTTCCCCTCAAGTCTCTGCCCCTGTAGAAGACTTGTCTGTTTCTTCTTCTCCTCCTCCACATCCTGTTTCATCTACACCAATCACATCCACAATCACCATCTCCACCCCATCTCCAACTTTAATACATTCTCCAACTCCATAACTCATAGAAGAAATCTTCCATCCCCTACATCAATACCCTCACTTAGAGATTACCTCATCATCCCACAGTCCATCCTTCAATCTTATAGATGATTCCTTTATGGATGATTCTCCCTCATCCCCTGCTGAGCCACCATCTTCATCCACATCTTATCAATAACTACTGCAAGATATCATTGCACAATAATCTTTCACACCATCCATTTCCATTCCATTATCTTCCATTTCCACAATCCCCATATCTTAACCTTCATTTCCACCATCCACCAGTTCTCCTCCAACATCTCCTGCTGCCTCACCTTCAATTCCTACCTCTACTCAAGCTCCTCTTGAGCATGTAGATCTTCCAGCTCTAGCAGACAGACTCTATGAGCTTATAGCTCACAGGCTATCACTCTTGTTGGAGACCTCCTTGGCTCCACTTCTACAGTCAGTTGCAGACCTGTCTGCCAGGCTCTCCTCTATCATTCCTCCTCAGGCAATCCCTTCATATTGGTGCCTTGATCCAGTCCTGACTGAATCTAGGCAGGGGGAGATGCCTCATGCAGTGGATAGATTGCCTGCTGCTGCTGCTGCTGTTGTATCTTCAGCCCAAGCTCAAGCCTCAACACCTCCAGTTGCAGTTATCACAGTGGACCTCAGGTCACTGTTGTCAGATTTTGACTCTATATATTTCAGCCGTCTTCCAGAGCATACTGCAGTCCAGCCATCTGAAGATCTGTCTAAGGCCATTGTGCCCATCTCCAGCTGTGATACTCGTTTAATAAGCTCCTATATACATTCCCTATATACCGCTGAGCCTTCTGTTTCTGTTGATCTTACTGCTGCTGCTCCTACTGCAAGTGTTGTTGTTTTTGTTAGTTCTGATGTTGCTGATGTTTTAGTTTTTGAGGATATGCAGATAGAGGCATTTGTTTTTGAGCCTGCTGTTAATGCTGATGTTATTGCTGATGCTGAAACTATTGTATCTGACTCTGCTGCTGCTTCTATTCCTCTTTCTGCTGTTGCTGTTACTACTAGTGTTGTCACTGCTGTTACATCTACTTAATTACAACAACAGATAGACTATCTTAAAAGGATTGATGTATTATATGATGATCAAGGCTCAGAAAGTGATCAGTTCAGAACTGATTTAGATGATTCCTCTGCTACTATTGCAAGGAAAAGAAAGGCCAGAAGCAAAGCAATGAAAAGAGTTCCTCCAGCAAAAGTCAAAGACACAAATGATATTCCTTACTACATACTGCATGATTGTCCCATCACAGAACATTGGATGCAATACTCCAAAAATCAACTGAAAGCTATGAAGAAAAAGAGAAAGTATGATAAAGGACCATCCCAGTTCCATCATCCTCCTCCTCCTCCTCCTTCACCAGGTGTAGGTGCAAGTGGAAGCTCTGCATCTCAACCTTCTGCCTGAAGCCAATCCTCCTATCAACCTCAGGGAAGATCCCAATATAGAGGAAGCCAATCTAGAGGCTATCAGTCAAGGAGAGGAAATTATAGAGGAAGTTAAAGAGAATTCCAAGTATATTCAAAAGTCTATTCCAGGCAACATCCATATTCAAGTTAAGGACAAGGTCCATCTGATACAACCTCTGGTCCATTTCCCTACAAGCTGAAAGACTTAGTCTCCTCTAGAGCTCCTGCAGACAATACCTCAAATAAATATGAGCCTCCAGTTCCTTTTGAGGATCCAGAAAACAATCCAACTTCATGGACAGCCAGGATGAAGGAATTCGCTGCTTTAGATCAGATTAAGAAAGCCAGAGAACAAGGAGGAGATACTTCAAACATAACTACATTATCAGACCAAAGGAAAAAGGAACTTGAAAGATATTCATCTAGCAAGTTTTTTGATTCAGAAAGCTACATGAAGCTGCACCCTGAAGCTGTAGTGCCCAGGCCAAAGCAACAAACTTCTTTAGGTGCAGCTGATGACAGGAGATCTAAGAAGGAAGCTCTCAATCCAAATAGAGAAATAGTCCTTATAAAGAGCAAGGAAAAAGAGTAATTCTGTAAGGTGACAGTTATTTTGATTCCTGAACTATCTGTGACAATGTCTGTGATTCTGCAATGTTTTGATTATTGCATTTATACTTTATATGTTTTTATTTCCTCAATATCTATAAATAGTAATTATAACCCAAATAGGGGGAGATTGTTGGAATACCCTATTACTGATTTGGGCAAGGATCACTATGTTTCTTAGGAAACCTGTTTTGACCTCATTATATAGATCTAAAGGTCAATTAGAATTGAGTCTAAGGTTAGTACTTAGGTCTGAAAGCTGCCCTCAAGACTAGAGATTTTAGTTTTGGAGACCAAGTCATTTCGTCGAGCTCAGTACGACGAATCGTCGAACTCCATTCGACGATCGTTAAGCTCACTTCGACGAATCGTCGAACTCTATTCGACGATCTCTGAGCTCAACTTCAACAAGTCGTCGAACTCCGTTCGATGATCTTCGAGCACAGATCGACGATCTTGACTCAAGTTTGATTCTCTATCTCTGAGCTCAGTTCGACGATAGTTGAGCTCAGATCGACGATCCCTGTTTCTGTCTAAGTCCAATCTCTGAGCTCAGTTCAATGATAGTGGAGCTCAGTTCGACGTTTTCTCTGAAGAGTTCAACGTTTTTCAAAATTCAAATTTGGACAGCTATGGAATTATTGTCAGCATTGAATTCAGAGATCTTGTAGCCGTTTTTCATTTAATTTGGAGCAAGTTTCAAGGAATTTTCAAGGAATGTTTTATTGGCCTTTCCTCCAGAAGACAAATACAGTTAAGGAAGTAATTAATGACAGGCTAACGGCTATCTTGGACAGAGGATCTTTTCTATTCAGACCAAGAGAATAAAATATTAGTTCTTCATTCTTCTCATAGTTAGTTAGACAAAGAAAAGGACACATATTCTGCAATAACATTTTCTCTGCAACAACAAGATTTACAACTCTTACAACAAAAATTTTACAAGAGAAAGAGAAAGAGTTGCAGACATTCTCAGTCTAAAAAATTCATACAAGAACACACATCACAAAAGGAGATCAACCAACTGAAATTTTCAAATCTCTCTTAATTCAAGTGTTCAAAGGCTATCATCATTCAAGACTCCAGACACCACACATTTCAGTTGCTGCTGAAATCATCAATTGATGGAGATCAAATCATTTGAAGGCCTATCACCGTACTGCAAAGCTTCACTTCCTGAATAACTCAAGATCTCAGGGGGAGCATTGACAACATCCATTATCTTCTCTTTGACTGTTGATAGAGAAGATCATCTCATCTCTCTCTCTCTCTCTCTCTCTCTCTCTCTGCTGTAAAGGGTTTTTCAAACTCCCTTCAAAAGTTTGT
Organism: Platanthera guangdongensis; assembly: GCA_039583875.1. Classification (NCBI taxonomy): domain Eukaryota; kingdom Viridiplantae; phylum Streptophyta; class Magnoliopsida; order Asparagales; family Orchidaceae; genus Platanthera; species Platanthera guangdongensis. The sequence goes on along the minus strand of CM077162.1, from coordinate 161,951,921 downwards.
GTTTGGTTTCTGATACCTTATCAAAACTCAGTGGTGGCAAGACACCTGATAAAAAAATCTGGTTTGGTTTTTTAGCACCTTATCAAAAGCTCATTGGTGCCCAGGACACCTGATCAACTCATCCTGCAGTGGATTCCTACCTAGGGTGGTAGAAGAGTGGATGTACCCAGGTTGATTGGGGAACCACTATAGCTCCATATGTCATCTAGTTGCATGTCTTTCTTTTGTTTCTGGCTGTGATTTGTGATTAGATTGCTTTGTGATTTGTGATTAGATTGCTTTGTGGTTTGTGATTATTTCGTGTTTAGATTTACTGTTTATTATTAGATTCCCTATTCACTTAGGAATACTACAACACTTGTAAAACGTTTTAGCAAGCACCATACTCTATTCACCCCCCCCCCCCCCTCTAGAGTATATCAGATCTAACTTGCACTTTTAGTGTCCCTACTTAGTTGAAAAATCACTGGGGGTAGGAGGATACCACCTCCATAACGTGGAGGGGGTGACCATGAGCCATACATGGTGTGGCGGCGACCTGAAGCATTTCTACCCTTAGTTAGGGTAAGATTGTAAATCATATTATAATGAATTTATTGAATTGTTTTAGGTTTGTTCCTTTTGAATATGGTAAAGAGGTTGTGATTTGAAAGACCCTGAGTAGATCCCACTGATAAGGATCCCATTAGCTGGCAAGGCTGGAAGGCGCACTCAGCCTCGAGTAGACCCATTATTCAGGCTCTCGCTAGCTGGCAGGGTCGTAGGCTTGTTTGGGGGTAAGGAAAAGAGGTTGTGATTTGAAAGACCCCGAGTAGATCCCGCTGACCAGGCTCCCATTAGCTAGCATGGTTGGAAGGCGCACTCGGCCCCGAGTAGACCCACTGTCCAGGTTCTCACTAGCTGACAGGGTCATAGGATCGCTTGGGAGGTAAGGTAAAAAGGTTCTTGGTTGGAATGACCCCAGTAGACCTGCTGACCAGGCACCCATCAAGCTGTCAGGGACATCAGCTCGCTCGGTGGCAAGACATAAAGTGCTTGGAATAATTAGATTTAGAGTCGCTCCCACTACCAGGATCTCTCCTAGTTGATAGGGTCGTTGGACTCATGATGAGTATTACAGAGCACTTTGATAACAGGTTTTCAGATAGCTAACAGATATCCTGAGTAGGGATGATATAATCCACAACTATCTAGGCACTGCCATCTCGGTACACTTCTCTTGGCATGGGGCTTTCGTCTTGTCCCTTACGGCATGTCCCTCTCGGCAGAATTTTTTAGTCTAATCATCAAACGGGTGGCAATCATCACCTAGGAGCCTAAAGCTTACGCAAACGTGCAGATTTCTTCGTGGATAATAAAATGCGAGATGTAGAGAAAAGTATGGAAAATAATAGTCATTTTGGCAAAAGTAAGATCATTTATATATATTACAAAAAGAGTTACATTTGCTTGTGGGGTCTCGCCCCTTACAAAAATTCATAAATGAAAAAATTACAAGTTAAAACCAAAAATACGAAAGATATTCATGAAGATTCGTCGGACGTCTCGCTGGATGACTTATCAGTAGATCTGTCGCACTAGCCGAGGATTACTTTGTCATCCTCACTCGGTGAGTCATCCTCTCCCGCAGGCTTAGGGATGGGGTCAAACAGCCAGGGGAAGATCTCGCGCGGTGTGAGCGATTCGCCGCCCTCATTCAGTAACCCGGATTCTCACAGCACCTGGATCATGCACTTGGCCGCCGCGTGTGCATTCTCCTGCATCATCACCTCTATCTCATAGTTTGAGTATGGGTGACGTTTGACCTTCTCGACCAACGGTGGCAGAACCGGTGCCTTGCCCTCCTGCGCTTGTTTTAGCTCGGCCTTCAGCAGCGTGATCTTGCATCGGAGAGCAGCCTCTTACTCACGCAATAGCTGGCCTTGGGTAGAATCTTATATGAAATTCGTTAGAAATAAATAGGGCTAAATGTCGGGAAGTCATGAGGCGGAAGGCGTCTAATGTTTCACATACCTCAATCACTGGGCGGAGGGTGAGAAGTTTTTGGGAGGCCTCTAAGGAGGCCTACAGGGTGGAGACATCGGCAGCGGCGATATCCCGCATCTTTAGTGCCTTGCCCAGGTTACGCTCGATGTTGAGGCTGCCACACGCAGACATGTGCATAAGCTCGAACATGTACAGCTGGGATCGAACAGCTTCATGGGCGAGAGCCTTGGTTGGCTCTTGTTCATCTACCCTCGCATCCACTCGACTGTAGATCTCGAAGCCGAGAGTGAATGCTACACTGCTGCTTGTTTCCTGCTCCATCCACGAGGGAAGGAGCAATGAGATGGAGACCCGGTGAGCCTCCAAGTCCCACTACAGAAGCGGTTGGCCCTCTTCATGTAACAACCCCATCCGTTCATATGATATATTCTAGAAGGTCCGGCCGGGGCCCCACAGGATATACCACAAAACAGTCGGTGAAGGTACAGGATGATACCAGAGTAGCGCATCGCACCTATCACAAGCATTCTAGCGGAAGCCTAAGCTACTTGAACTCCTCATGAATGTCGAAAGATCAACTCCACATGTTAAATATATATAGGAATGTCTTACAACAAGTAGAAAGTGTTGGCCTTATGGCCTTACAGGGCTTTCATACAGTGGCCTACACAAATTGGCGCGCAGGCCGGCCACAAGAAAGAAAACACACAAAAGAACATTAGCCTTCGAGGGCTAGCAGCAGCAGCAACACCAGCAGGAGCATCAACCTCTATGCGTCCCGCTCGGCTCTCCAGCACCTGTGCAAGGACAATCCACCCAACGGTGGCAAACAAAAGCAACGGTCAGCGTTCAGCTGACCAAATTATAACGACCCTACCCCTCCTCTCGGGGCAGCGGTATTTTCCCTGCAGGCATATCATATCACAAGTATGGCAAGCTCTATCATCAAAGGTGCTTTCACGCACACAAGCCATCACAACCTTTCGCCGCCAGGCCCAACGGTCCGTGCACTCAGGGCACATTCTTGGTGTTCTGGCAACCTCTTGCCCACCACCGTATCATGGTTATCACCCACGGTAACACTCTTGAGCATTTACTCCATGGCGTGCAGCCGGAGTTAGTCCTCGGACACTGGGATGGCTCGTAGCCCCCCTTTGTGTCATGGCGCGCAGGCCGAAGACTCTTGCTATGCGCTCCAACAGACCGCACTTTTTGGTCTCACGTCAGACGGACATAGCGCAGGTCGGATCCTCCACCCCCCGTTGCTCAAATCGCCTTGCCTTCTCCGAGTTCAGCGTACTCACGGCTATATCAAAGGCGCGGGTCGGTCTCACCAATCCTGTTCCTGGCATTCAAGCCTGGGTATTTCACTATACCCATTTCCTCACAGCAACATCGGGTCTTTCCTGGGCGCACCAGTACTTCCTGTGATTCTCTCCACAGGTGGACACCGCATAAGCACAAATGTCAGGGGTCTTTCCTGGGCGCACCAGTACTTCCTGTGACTCGCTTCACAGGTGGACACCCTATGACATCAAACATCACAAAAAGGGCCTTTCCTGGTCCCACCAGTACTTCCTGTGCCTCAACCACAGGTTGGACCCAAAACCACCACAAGGCTATTTTCCTGGACTACCACCCCAGTACTTCCTGCTACTCCTTTTCGCAGGCATAACCCATAGACTCCTTAATACTACGCGTTTATCACGGAGTCTTCTCCGGTTCGTATGCAACATCACCAATCCAGACCAACCTGTCCAGATGGGCTTCACACAGCATGCCTATTCTGTACTCATTTCCGGATCTATATGCAATACCAAGGGGATTTCAAGCATCCACCCAAATGACTCCCAAAAGCAGCCACCTCTTGGTGGGGAATCAAAAGATATGCCAAAACAGAAGCCTTCACATGGCTAGGAAGAAAAGTCGTTACCCTTGACGATCGCTTCGGTGCCATGGCTTGAAAGCTTGCTTGCAAGACTCGCAAGAGCGTTTCCTCCGCAACGCTGGCTTCGGATCTCTCGCCGGTAAACCGCAGCACCACCAACAGCAGCCCCCTTCCCTTCTTCCTCCTCCTTTCTCTCTCTCTTTCTCTCTCTTGAAGAAAGATGAAGGCGAAGTCAAAGTGAGGATTCTTTTCTGATTTCGGCCCTTAAGGAAAAAGAAGAAGAGCTTTCAGCCCTTGGATCCAGACTGAAGAAATGGACGGCCACGATTCTGCCAAAAACACACATTTTGACCCGACACGGCCTCGAACACGGCCGTGTGCCTGGCCGTGTGCCTCAAGCGGTGGTCAACCGACTTATCCAAACCAGTGACACGCCCACAGGACACGCCCGTGTCATGGGCCGTGTCACCAACACGCCTTCAGACACGCCCGTGTCTGTGGCCGTGTACCTGGGTCAAAAAAATCCCAAATCATCCCGAGACTTCACACGGCCTGTGACACGCCCGTGTCCCAGGCCGTGTGCCCACACACGGCATCAAGACACGCCCTGTCGAAATTCTTCGGCGAGCTGAGTTCGTCGCCTGATTTGACACGCCCTGTGACACGCCCGTGTCACGGGCCGTGTTCAACTCTCGACGCTCACTTCTCGACACTCGACGATCGTCGAGCAAAACTCGTCGAGAATGCGACACGGCCTTGGACACGCCCGTGTCCTGGGCCGTGTGCCTCATCTCGACGAATCGTCGAGACCAAAAAAAATCGTCGAGACAAAGCCCAATCGTCGACACAACTCGACACGCCCTGCGACACGCCCGTGTCGCAGGCCGTGTCACCTGACACGCCCTGGGACACGCCCGTGTCCCAGGCCGTGTCACCCAAAAGTTTCCTGTTTCTGAACTTTGGGCTGTTACACTTCATCTAAGTGCTTCCCACCCAAGCCAAAATTCTGATGCCCTCTCGGCAACGGTTTTGCGGGAACCACCTTTGTAACACCTCCCCTGTAATGACCGTATAATATGGGTTCGGTCGGGGCCCCACAACATACAGATGCCACATCTTTTATAATATAATATAATATAACTGCCCAACTCAAAACTCATAATCAAACTATAGCGGAAACAACAAAAAAAACTAGAAGTTATCCACACATATGTGAGTATCGAAGTGGCCTTATGGCCTTACAACAAAAGAGAGTCCAAAACTCTATTGATACACAACACATCAATGTGCAAAGGCACTCTTAAGCTACCTCGGCATGCAAGCCGGAAGACAAAAGAATCAAACATACAATATCACAAAAGTAGAGTGAATGCAAATATGATAACACTTCATGAGGCTTAGGCCATTTTGGCCAGCGAGCTAGCTCCTGCTTGCGATCCTTGCCCTGTAAAAATTTCGTTGTAACGAGGGTCAGAAAAGGCTGACCTCAAACTGTGTAACAAACACATCTCCTCCAAGCCGCCCCTAACAGACCCCGGGGTACCACTCCAACCTTCAAGTCAGCACTTCTTATACTATATACATAAATAGTAAAGCACTAAAAGAATAGGCTTGGATGTCTTAAACAAAATGCATGTTTTCTATTGTTGAGCATATAATAAAAAGGGGCCTACTATGCAACATGAATGCAAAACCCAAGCTTCACCCAAGGCACCCTATAACATATGCAACTAGCACATCATCACATAATCTGGGAACTCACCATTTCTCCATTGGCATTAAGCCGCAAACAAAGGGGTACTGCAATTCCCCCAATGAAATACAAGCCGCCACACGGAACTCTTGCCAAGGCCCCACCCGCTCATGGTCTTAAACCCGGGTTTGCCTGCAAGCTCTGACTTCTCATGTCAGGATTTCGTCTAACACACTGACTAATTCTAAGAACCCTTGCTGGACCCAACCCGCTCATGGCCTCATTGCCCAGGGCTTGCCCCATTCTTGGCGTTCTCGTTAGTCCCACAGAAGGGGACTAGTATTGTCGGAACACTCTTTACACATGACTTGCACGTCACGGTATAGTCAGCCGACTACGGAGACAGAGTCATACCTTAGCACATCACAATCCAATATCATTTCCACCCTAATCCCTCATTTATACTACAACTTCCCCGCGCACCAAGGAAACCATATACCGCCAATTCGGAGTTAACCTTGTCCACCAAGGAAACCATCTACCACCATTTAGGAGCTAACCTTGTCCGGTTCCGACTACACGTACTCACTCGAGAAAAGGGGGAAAACACAAACATCACAAACGACATCTTGCTGCAATGGATTTCTACTAAATCCTTAAAGCTCGTATGCAATATCAACGAGTCGGACTAACGGTCTCGACCACGACTTCACCCACCATGCTTAATCCACTAATGGAGTGGATCTCTAATGCAAAATCATTCCGGGGACGGACTCAATCGACCCGTAGGTTCCTTTTGAACCATGGCGACCTAAACCACTCTCATTTGAGAGTTTGGTGACCAAAAACTAGAAAGAAAAAAGATTCTAAACACGCATCCTAAAACTAAGAGGAGAAGTGTCGTTACCTTCAGACCCCTCTTCCTAGCCATGGAAACTTAGCCGGATGAAAACCTTCGCAACGGTCTTTCCTCCACGGATCCGAACTTGGCTCGCGATTTGGAGCACCGAAGCTTCTCTAGTAGCCGGATCTCTCCTTCACCACCTTCCTTGCTCTCCCTTCTCTCTAGAACTTAGAAAGAGAGTGTTTGAAGAAGAATGAGGGTTTCTAAACACTATTCTCGGACTTAACTTAGCATGGACAGCCCTGGACCATCATATCCCATTAGAAGGAAATGAACGGCCACGATGCGAACTGAAAATCAAAATACCTGGGCCGAACACGTCTTGTGACACGCCCGTGTCCAAGGCCATGTGCCCCAATCAACGCCGAAACCGTCGCACCCAGAATAGGACACGGGCTCTGAATACGCCCGTGTTAAAGCTAACATGACCGTGTCACGCAGTACACTCCCGTTTGCCTGGGCGTGTGCCTCAATCGACATAGGAGAAAACACAACCCGAGGAGAAGACGGGTATTCAACACGCTCGTGTCACATTTAACATGCCCGTGTTACACACGAACACGCCTGGGCTCCAGGCTGTGTCTTTACCCTCACACGGCACAGCTCAACACCCATGTAGGACACGGCCTGGGACACGCCCGTGTCTCAGGCCATGTTTGAAGTCTCGACGATCGTCGACTGCCTCTGTGTCGACTCCGCGAAAAACTTCATCATACACGCGCATGACACGTCCTTGGACAAGCCCGTATCCAAGGCCGTGTTCACTGTCTCCACACTTCGTCGAGTGCAGTTCGTCGACTTCCCGGGCTCTCGACGAACCCGAGCACAACATGGCTGATGGCGTGCCCCCTCATCCACCATTTGAAGGCGATGCTGACGATGCTGATGATGATTCAGTTGATAAGGCAATACAACTCAAGGATGTGAGGCGGCACGATGACGCTAACGGAAGGCTACGGTACAACCTCCGCCCGCGGCGTGCTATCGCCACTGCAACACATTAGCCTTATTTATTTCCTTTCTTGCACTCTATTTTATATTTGGAATATAAAATTATCCTATGTTTAAGTGATAATTTTATATTCATTACATGTTTTATTATTTTTAATTTTGAACATTTTTTTTGTTGGTGTGCCTTTAGCCATTCGGATGGATGAGATTACATCTCCATCATGAAGGTCTAAGGCTTGTTTGTAACTCCTATATAAGGAGGCTTTCTTATGAGATCATTAGACAAAGATTAAAACCTAATTGCCCCCTTGAAAATTTCGGCCAAGAGGAAAACCTCTCCTAGCTGCCGCCCCTTGGTTGTGGTGTGAAGCCTCCGCTCCCCCCCCCTGCTCCCTCCATCCATTCGGTGCAACTCCGGCGCGGCTTCCTTTGGTGCGACTCCTTGGAAGAAGGTTGCAAAACATTCGGTGTAATGCCGGTGGATCTGTGGAGAGAGTGATTCTCCCACAGTTATCTTGTGTGAAAGCTTTCCGTTTGGGTAATCTCTTCCCCCTCGTGTGATTCTTTTCTTTAGTTGTGGTTGTTTTCGCAAATCGTTTTCTCCGGAAAGTTAATTTAATCTCTGCAAGTTTTGGATCGAAATCGCCGATGGTAGGCTTTTATTTCCGGATCGGGTGGAACCTATTTGCCTGAGCGGATCTTGGCCTATAGCCTTGGTCTTGCTCTCAAAAAGGAGTGGCAACCTTTGTGTTTTTTCTTGGGGAATATTCCGACTCAAATTTCCGATCATCGTTTTCGAGTCGACCATTCCTCCTTTGTGATTTGTGTTCCGTTCTTGCGACGAGAAGCTATTGTGGGCGATAGGTGCTGTGTAGGTGCGGTAGATCTACGACGTGTAGTGTGTAGATAGAGCGTTATCTTCGTGGAGGTCTCCGATTCCGGACACGCCTACACCAATTTGGTATCATAGACGGTCGTTTCAACTCCCACATTGCAAACATCCTCTCTACGTTTCTTGTTGGCCGATCGGATCTTGAAAAAATAAAAAAGAATTATTTTCGGTGGTCTGCCAATAACGGGCTAAAATGTTTATTTTTCAGCGAAATTTCAAAAACAAATTTTTTTAACGATCTACGTGTTATTCACATTGGGAATCTATAAAAATATCGTATTTTCTGTATAGCTGCAGCCGTAGGAAAATTCATCTTTCCAAACTTTTTCTAAACCTGAATGCGCACTACGCTCGGATCAGAATATTCGACTCCGTCTACGTCTACGATGGCTGCGAATGAGCGTGGGGATCCCAACACTGAGGCCATAGCAGGGCTGCGTACTTAAATAACGGAGCTTAGGGACATGTTAACACAGATCCTACAAAATCAAGCTAGGCCACCCCCGCCACCCGTTAATGTTGACCGGCCCAACCGGCACCAACATACTTCTGATTCGGATTCTGATGGGGACTCTCCACGGGTGCCCCCTAGAGTACACCGCCCCGAGCAAGACTTTGATATTACTAGGGCCATTAAGATAAATGCCCCCACTTATGATGGCATGGGAGATCCACAAATCTTCCTTAAGTGGACTGTGGACATAGAGTGTTACTTCGAGTGACACAACCTGACGGATCCCCAAAAGGTCCAAGTTGCCTGGATGAAGTTAAATGGTCATGCAAAGATGTTTTGGCTGATTAAGGAGCGAAGGTTAGGAACCGGACACGGAGCCACCCTTATAGGTTGGCTAGTAATGAAGAACCTGTTGACCGATCAGTATGTTCCTGCGTACCATCGGACGCAGATGTTCGATGAGCTTGTCACTCTGCGGCAGGGCTCAAACTCGGTAGCTGAATATATGGGTGAACTTAAGGACCGTATGGTGCGATGTGACCTTAGGGAGATCCCCGAAGTCACTTTATCTAGATTTCGAAAAGGCCTTAACCCCGATATCCAAAGGAAGCTCTTGTGATATGGGCATACGGATTTGAACACGACTTTCAATGCCGCCTTGGACATTGAAAAACACCTGGCCTCTAAGGCTCACTCCCGTTACGCTCATGCGAAGAACAAGTCCACCACTGGGGCATCTTCTTCCACATACCCTGATAAGGGAAAGTTCAAATCCACCAAGTCGAAGTCAATCGTGATCACCGCTAGGAACACCAAGAACCCTGCGGGTGAGCGTGTCCCTATAGGGAAGGTTAGCAAGGCTAACACCACTTGTTACTCTTGCGGCATTCAAGGCCACTATGCCTATGAATGCCCAACGAAGACGAAAGCCCTATCCTTATTAGAGCCAACTACCGACCCTGACGATTATGTATACGAGGCCGCAGAGGAGAGCGACCCCGAAGGAGTCCCTAGTGACTTAGAGGACGATCACCCCCTTATGGTGATGCATTGTATCTTGACCACTCCTCGTCCATTAGATGATTGGAAGAGGACGAGCATATTTTCTCTGATTTTTAATAGTGGCGAGAAGATTTGCAAGCTAATTGTTGATAGTGGTAGCTGCGTGAATGTCGTATCTGAGAACGCCGTTGCACGTATGTCCTTGATCACGAAACCACACCCGACCCCATATCAGGTCGCTTGGATCAACAAGATCTCTGTACCCGTTACCAAGCGCTGCCTGGTCCCACTCTCAATCAAATCCTACATTGATGAGGTATGGTGTGATGTCCTTCCGATTGACGCTTGTCATGTGTTGTTAGGCCGCCCTTGGCTATACGACCGTGATGTTACACATTTTGGTAGAGCCAACACTTATGCGTTCAAATTCAATGGCAAAATCATCACTTTGAAGCCGACCATCACAAAGGAGCCCGTAGTCTTGGCTAAGGACACCACTATTTCGGTAGAACGGAAAACGTTGAATCTAGTTGGTAGGAAAGAGTTTGAGAGAGATCCGTTCTTTGATGGAAATATGTATGCGCTAGTCCTCCTAAGTGCGAAGCCCGATTCTAGAATATTGGATGAGTTACCTAGTGAGTTACTGGTAATGTTGGAGGAATATAGGGACGTGTACCCGGATGAGTTGCCGCCTACGTTACCCCCACTTAAGAATATCCAGCATGTGATAGATCTCATCCAGGGGTCTTCCTTGCCAAATCAGCCCCATTATCGACTCCACCCCGCAGCTCAACTGGAGTTGTAGTCCTAGATAGAGGGTTTGCTAGCGAAAGGTTTTATTAGGACTAGTATGAGTCCATGTGATGTACCAGCCCTACTTGCCCCCAAGAAGGATGGTACATGGAGGATGTGCATTGATAGCCGGGCTATCAACAAAATCACCATCAAGTATAGGTTCTCCATTCCCCGCCTAGATGATTTGTTGGATGTCTTGTCTGGAGCCACCGTATCCTCCAAATTAGATCTTCAGAGTGGCTATCAATAGATTAGGATACGAGAGGGCGACGAGTGGAAGACGACGTTTAAGTCGAAGGATGGTCTGTACGAATGGCTTGTGATGCCCTTTGGGTTATCCAATGCCCCTAGTACCTTCTCCCGGATGATGACACATGTCTTTCAGCCATTCATGGGGAAGTTCGTTGTCGTCTACTTTGACGATATTCTGATTTATAGCACCTCTACTACCGAGCACATCTCCCATATGAGAGTGATCCTTTCCACCCTGCGGAAGGAGACTTTATTTCTCAATCTTAAGAAATGCACTTTCAATGTCTCGGAGGTAGAGTTCTTAGGCTATATAGTCAGCTCTAAGGAAATTCGAGTTGATCCGGGCCAGGTTCAGGTCATTAAGGACTAGCCCGTGCCAACCACCCTACGTGAGGTGCGTAGTTTCCATGGGTTAGCCACGTTTTATCGTTGTTTCATACGAGACTTTAGTAGTATTATGGCGCCTATCGCCAACTGTATGAAGAAGAGAGAGTTTACGTATACGAAATCCGCCACCCATGCTTTTGAACGAATCAAGGAGCTTATGACTGAAGCACCTGTCTTACGTCTACCTGACTTTGCTAAAGTCTTTGAGCTCACATGCCATGCGTCTAGGGTAGGGATTGGAGGTGTCTTGAGCCAGGAGGGCCATCCCATTAGTTATTTTAGCGAGAAGTTTTCCGACCCTAAGCTGAACTATTCCAATTACGATAGGGAATTTTATGTTGTAGTCCGATGTCTATACAGTTTGAGGCACTATCTCCTCTCCAAGGAGTTTGTGATCCTCTCCGATCATGAGGCTTTACGTTTCATCAACGGACAGCATAAGATCAGCCCATGACACGCTAAGTGGGTAGCTTTCTTACTAGGTTATACGTTTAATCTCAAGCACCTTAAGGGAGCTGATAACCGAGTCGCGGACGCCCTTAGTCCTCTTACTCTTTTACTCACCTCTATGGAAGTACATGTTGTAGGATTTGAGCGGATTAAGGATGAGTACGCCACGTGTCCTGATTTCCAGGACTTCTATCTATCTGCCCAGGATAGCTCCTCCACGATGATATCTGCATACGTCATCAAGGACGGTTACCTGTTTAGGAACGGGAAGCTATGTATCCCGCAGTCATCGTTACGTCTACATATCATATGGGAGTTGCATAGCGGAGGGTTGAGTGGCCACTTCGGTAGAGATAAGACCATTACGTTAGTCGAGGACAAATTCTATTGTCCAAAACTTAAGGTTATGGTAGGACAGGTAGTGAGTAGCTGCCGCACATGCCAGGTGTCTAAGGGTAGTAAACCCAACATAGGATTATATACACCCTTGCCTATTCCCTCCATGCCTTGGGTAGACGTTAGTATGGATTTTGTATTAGGCCTCCCAATTACCCTACGTCGTCACGACTCAATTTTTGTAGTTATGGATAGCTTTTCAAAGATGGCTTATTTCATCCCGTGCAGTAGGACAAATGATGCGTCTCACGTCGCTAAACTTTATTTTAAAGAAGTCGTTAGTCACCGTGGAGTGCCAAAGACCATAGTATCGGATAGGGACGCAAAATTCACTAGTTATTTTTGGAAGACTCTTTGGATATTAATGGTAACAAAATTATTGTTTTCCTCTTCCTATCATCCCCAAACTGATGGGCAGACAGAAGTGGTTAATCGGAGCTTAGGAAATTTGTTAATATGCCCTGTGAGTGATCACAAGAGCACTTGTGATCTTCTCCTTCCCCATGCCCAATTAGCCTACAATAATTCCAAGAATCGGTCTACGGGTCTGTCTCCAGATGATATTGTCCACGGGTATAAGGCTCTTGTACCGCTTGACTTGGTGTCATTGCCCCCAACGTACAAGGCAAGTCAGTTTACACAATCCTTCGCCCAGCACATCCATGATTTACACGCACGTATACGGGCCACCTTGACTACACAATACGACTCTTACCAAGCGCACACTAATTTACATATGAGAGTTTCAGACTTCAAAATTGGCAATCTAGTTTTAGTCCGTTTGGTTCCCGAACGCTTTCCAACTGGCACCGTAAAAAAGTTAGTACCAAAGCGCGCCGGCCCTTTTCGGATTATTAAGAAGTTAGGTGACAACGCTGTCGTTTTGGACTTGCCTGCTGATTGGGGTATCTCCCCCATTTTTAATGTTTCGGATTTAACGATGTTTGTATCACCACCACAAGAGTTGATTTCTTTGTCGTCTTCTTCTCCCACTCAAAATTCTCATGGGTTGGGGAGTGGTAGTACGGATGATCTCTCTCTTTCGGTCCCCACAGGTATATCATCGGATGGTAAGTTGCATTCTTTCCTGCCGACTGCTAATATGTTCCCCAGGTTTCCACGGACGTTCTCCACTCCAGAGATGATACTTGCTATTGAGCCTGTTACCACTACTGATGGCGACACCCACCGCTTTCTCAGCCGTTGGCGTGATCGGCCCCCTTCGGATGACTCTTGGGTACTCGAGACAGAGCTGCAGAGTTTGGATGCCGCTCTCCTTCACTGCTATTGCTTGGACCAAGCAACGGAGATGCGTGCATTTGAGCAGGGGAGGATTGATGGTGTGCCACCTCCTCCACCATTTGAAGACGATGATGATGATGCTGATGATGATCCGGTTGATAAGGCAATACAACTCAAGGATGTGAGGCGGCACGATGACGCTAACGGAAGGCTACGCTAGAACCTCCGCCCGCGGCGTGCTACCGCCACTGCAACGCATTAGCCTTATTTATTTCCTTTCTTGAACTCTATTTTATATTTGGAATATAAAATTAACCTATGTTTAAGTGATAATTTTAAATTCATTGCATGTTTTATTATTTTTAATTTTGAACATTTTTCATGTTGGTGTGCCTTTAGCCATTCGGATGGATGAGATTACATCTTCATCATGAAGGGCTAAGGCTTGTTTGTAACTCCTATATAAGGAGGCTTTATTATGAGATCATTAGACAAAGATTAAAACCTAATTGCCCCCTTGAAAATTTCGGCCAAGAGTAAAACCTCTCCTAGCCGCCGCCCCTTGGTTGTGCTGTGTAGCCGCCCCCCCCCCCCCCCCCTGCTCCCTCCATCCGTTCGGTACGACTCCGGCGCGGCTTCCTTCGGTGCGACTCCTTGGAAGAAGGTTGCAAACCATTCAGTGTAATGCCGGTGGATCCGTGGAGAGAGTAATTTTCCCACAGTTATCTTGTGTGAAAGCTTTCCGGTTGGGTAACATCTTCCCCCTCCCTTGTGTGATTCTTCTCTTTAGTTGTGGTGGTTTTCGCAAATCGTTTTCTCCGGAAAGTTAATTTAATCGCTGTAAGTTTTGGATCGAAATCGTCGTTGCTAGGCTTTTATTTCCGGATCGGGTGGATCCTATTTGCCTCAGCCGATCTTGGCCTATAGCCTTGGTATTGCTCTCAAAAAGGAGTGGCAACCTTTGTGTTTTTTCTTGGGGGAATATTCCGACTCAAATTTCCGATCGTCGTTTTCGAGTCGACCATTCCTCCTTTGTGATTTGTATTGTGTTCTTGCGACGAGAAGCTATTGTGGGCGATAGGTGCTGTGTAGGTGCGGTAGATCTACGACATGTAGTGCGTAGATAGAGCGTTATCTTCGTGGAGGTCTCCGATTCCTGACACCCCTACACCAATGGCCATGGGCACGCCTGTGTCCTAGGACGTGTTCACTGTCTCGACACTTTGTCGAGCTCAGTAAGTAGACCAGCAGAGTTCTTCGTCAAACCCGAGCATGATACGACCTTGGACACGCCCGTGTCCTTGGCCGTGTGACCCCTTACCAATACCCAAACTTGGCTATGAACGATGTCCATCCCTCTTCTGAAATTTGGGGCGTTATAACTCTCCCCCACCCCCCCTTAAAAGAATTTCGTCCCGAAATTACAAAAAAAACAAAAAGGGGTACACAAATCTTAAATGGTTCCTGAACGAAAAAACTCTGGCTACTCCTCCAGCATGGTTTTGTTCATGCTCTTAAGAGAGCTCCTCACGACCGCAGTTGTCGCATCGGACTTTTACGAGTTTGACCTCTTTGTTCCACAACTATTGAATTTCTGAATCCTCTATAGAAACTGGACGAACTCATGTCCTCAAGACTTCCTCTATCGGCGCCGATGCCTAATCGATCACCATACTTGCCTCTACCAATGTTTTCCTCAAGACGGAGACATGGAAGACGTCGTGTAATCCACTCAGCTCTACGGAGAATACCAACCGGTACGCTGCTTCTCCCACCCGTTCAACAACCTCGAAAGGTCCCAAAAACCTCGGACTCAACTTCTTGAGTCGGCGAATCCGTGAAACGCTTTTGAATGCCTTGATCTTTAAATAGACCCAATCGCCTACCGCGAACTCCAGCTTCCTACAACGAGCATTAAAATATTTTGCTTGCCGATCTTCAGCCACCTTCATGCGTTCTTGAATGTTCCGCATCAACTCACAAGCATCAGCTACAACTTCTTTTCCCAATAGTTCGTTCGCTCCCGCCTATGTCCATGACATCGGTGTTCGACACCGCCTCCCATACAAAGCTTCGTATGGCGCCATTTTTATACTTGCTTGGTAACTGTTATTATACGCGAACTCCACCATGAAGAGGTGATCCTCCCTTTTCTTGCTGAAGTCAAAAATACACATTCTCAACATATCTTTCATAGTAGGATTTGTTATTTCAGTTTTCCCGTCAGTTTGATGATGGAACGCCACACTGAACTTTAGCTTCGTGCCCAAACTCTTCTGAACCAATCTCTAGTCCTTGGACGTGAAACGTCCGTCACGATCGCTGACTATACTTTTAGTAATCTCATATAGTCGCACAATGTTGCGAACATACAACTCTACCAGCTTCTCCACGCTGTCCTCCTTCCGATTTGGGATGAAGTGAGCCACTTTGGTTAAGCGATCCACAATCACCCAAATCACGTCGTTACACTGCTGCAGTCTAGGTAACCCATGCAAAAAATTCATGGAGATGTCATCGATTTTCCACTTGGGGATTGGAAGAGGCTTCAGGAAACCAACCGGCTTCTGACACTTGGCCTTCACCAAGGTACAAGTTTGGCATCGATTCACG
This sequence comes from Platanthera guangdongensis, assembly GCA_039583875.1. Taxonomy (NCBI): domain Eukaryota; kingdom Viridiplantae; phylum Streptophyta; class Magnoliopsida; order Asparagales; family Orchidaceae; genus Platanthera; species Platanthera guangdongensis. The sequence continues at coordinate 161,936,016 of CM077162.1, read as the reverse complement.
TACAAAGCTACGTCCTGATTCATTCCAGGCCACCAAAAGTTCTGTCGTTCCTCAAAATCCCATCAATTATTTCCCAGGCACTGCTCTCGCCCTTTTGAGCTTCCACCATGTATGGTTGAAACTCCACATCCAAACAGGTCGCTTCCCGAATACAATTGAACAAGTCATTCTGCATTTCAATCCAGTTCAACCGAGCCATACTATACTCGCATCTTGGTACACATTCCATGCCACGGGACTCCCATCCTGCACCAACCGCTCATCATGAGCTTCTTAACAATTCCCTTTCCCAGAGTACTTTCTACTCAAGGCATCGGCCACAACATTAGCTTTGCCTGGCGTATACTGAATCACTACCTCATAGTCCCCAAGGAAATCAACCCACCTGCGCTGCCGCATATTCAAGTCCTTTTGATCCAAGAGATACTTTAGGATTTTATGATTCGTGAAGATCTCTACCTTCGCACCATAAACATTTTGTCGCCATATTTTCAATGCAAAAATTACCGCTGCCATTTCCAAGTCATGGACGGGGTAATTCCTCTCATGAGGCTTCAGCTACCTAGACCCAAAGGCTATCACACAGCCATGTTGCACCAAAACGCAACCCAAACCACATCCCGATACGTCACTGAAAATTTGGAATCCTTCGGTCCCTTTCGATAGACTTAGGATTGGAGTCGTCATCAGCCTTTCCTTCAGTGTCTCAAATGCCTGACTGCACTCCTGAGTGCATACAAACTTCTAATCCTTACGAGTTAGTGATGTGAGGGGTAGAGCTATCCGCGAAATGTTTTCTACGAATCTCCTATAATACACGGCTAGTCCAAGAAAACTTTGGACTTCTGCCATGGTTCTCAAAACCGCCCATTCTCTGAGGGCTTCCACTTTTGTTGGATCTACCGCCACCCCATCCCAACTACTCACGTGGCCCAAAAATGCCACATTCTCAAGCCAGAACTCACACTTTGAGAACTTTGCATAATGCTGGTTCTCTCTCAACACATGCAAGACTACTCTCAAGTGAGTCTCATGCTCCACCTCCGATTTAGAGTAGACAAGAATGTCATCGATAAAGACAACTACAAAAGAGTCCAACTATTTCTGAAATACTCGATTCTTCAAATCCATGAATACAAATGGTGCATTCGTCAGGCCGAACGGCATCACCGAGAACTCAAAGTGACCTTACCTCATACCAAATGATGTCTTGGGTATGTCCTCATCTCGAATTCGCAACTAATAGTATCCTGACTTCAAGTCCAACTATGAATACACCACCGACCCCACCAACTAGTTGAACAGATCGTCTATCCGAGGAATCAGATACTTATTCTTGACAGTAAATTTATTCAACTCTTGGTAGTCTATGCACAGCCGCATACTACCGTCTTTCTTTTTCACGAACAACACCGGCGTGCTCAATGGTGAAGAACTAGGTCCGATATACCCTTGCTCCAATAGTTCCTGCAACTGCACCTTGAGTTCGCCTAACTCCTTTGGTGCTATCCTAAACGGAGGACGAGACACCAACCTAACATTTATCACTAACTCAATCGAGAAATCGATCTCCCGTCGAGGACGCGCTCCAGGAAGTTCATCCGGAAACACATCCTTGAACTCTGCCACTACGGTCATTTCCTCAAGTGATAACTTGAAGAGGCGAACCTCCAATAATGCCACAAGGTCTACTCCACCCTAGTTAACTACTCGCATCAACTGCATGGCCGAAATTAGAGAACAGGCCACTCCATTAAGGCCCTCAAAATTGACTTATGTCTGCCCTTTGCTCCTTAGTGTCACCACCTTGGATAGACAATCAATACTAGTACGCTGCTCCGCGAGCCAGTCCATTCCCAAAATCACATCAAACTCGATCAACGGTAGGACCACTGCTATCAACACGAAGTCAACTCCGCTTAGCTCCTAATAAATGCACCGTTTCTTCCTAGTGGTCATGGATGACCCATTGGGCATGCGCACCTTCAGCTCTGCGTCCACCGAAAATGACTCAACTCCAATCCTCTGGATGAAGCATTCCGCAAGAAAGGAGTGTGACGCTCCCGTATCAAACAATACCATAACGGGGTATCCAGAAACTAACACAAAGCCTAAAACATAGACATCAAATATAACGGTGTAAAAGTATGAAGCACATGATTAAACTTAAACATCCTCATACCTGTCACCACATCGGGTTGGGGGATCGCTTCCTGCTGTCCAAGGTTGTAAACCCTTGGTTTCACCGGATGCAACCGAGAAGTACTAGATTCTGTCATCTTTCCTTTCCCTATGGCACTGGGGATGGAGCGCACAGTCTTCTCCTGCCTTGCCTCCTGCTCCGCACCTCCTTGGTTAGAAAACTAACAATGTGCCCCACATTACCATAGTTTAAGCATGTCGGTGGCCCCTTAGAGTGAGACCCTTCGGGCATCCACTTGATTTTCTCACCGGACTTATAATGGTGAGGCTTCTTCCTCCATCTATTCCCTTCAGACTTTCCATGGCATTGAGTAGCCTTCCCTTCTCCTTGCTTGGGCGCAAAACCCCTGCGAGGTTAGCTTCATTCTAGATTAGTAGTTATCCACACATATAGGAGTATCGAAACGACCTTATGGCCTTACAACAAAAGAGAGTCCAAAACTCTATTGATACACAACACATCAATGTGCAAAGGCACTCCTAAGCTACCTCGCCTTGCAAGTCGAAATACAAAAGCATCAAACATACAATATCACAAAAGTAGAGCCAATACAAAGATAGTAACACTTCATGAGGCTTAGGCCCTTTTGGCTAGCGAGCTAGCTCTTGCTTGCGATCCTTGCCCTGTAAAAATTGGGTTGTACCGTGGGTCAGCAAAGACTGATCTCAAACTGTGTAACAAACACATCTCCTCCCTGCCGCCCCTAACGGACCTCCAAACTGCAAGTCAGCACTTCTTATACCATATACATAAAAAGTAAAGCACTAAAAGAACAAGCTTGGATGTCTCAAACAACATACATATTTTCTATTGTTGAGCATATAATAAAAAGGGGCCAGCTATGCAACATGAATGCAAAACCCAGGCTTCACCCAAGGCACCCTATAGCGTATGCAACTAGCACATCATCACATCATCTGGGTACTGACCATTTCCACATTGGCATTATGCCGCAAACAAAGGGGTACTGCAATTCCCCTAATGGCATACAAGCCGCCAAACGGAACTCTTGCCAAAGCCCCACCCGCTCATGGTCTTAAACCCGGGCTTGCCTGCAAGCTCTGACATCTCATGTCAGGATTCCGTCTAACACACTGACCGACTCTAAGAACCCTTAATGAACCCCACCCGCTCATGGCCTCATTGCCCCGGGCTTGCCCATGCTTGGCATTCTCGTCAGTCTCACAGAAGGGGACTAGTCTAGCCAGGACACTCTCCACACATGACTTGTGTAACAACCCCATCCGTTCATATGATATATTCTAGAAGGTCCGGCCGGGGCCCCACAGGATATACCACAAAACAGTCGGTGAAGGTACAGGATGATACCAGAGTAGCGCATCGCACCTATCACATGCATTCTAGCGGAAGCCTAAACTACTTGAACTCCTCATGAATGCGAAAGCTATGTAAGGCCATAAGGCCAACACTTGTTCTTATTGTAAGACATTCCTATATGTATATAAAATGTGGAGTTTTATGTTTGGGCATTCATGAGGAGTTCAAGTAGTTTAGCCTGGGCATAAGCCTTACACCCATTTTCTCACAACAACAGCGGGTCTTTCCTGGGCACACCAGTACTTCCTGTTACTCTCTTCACAGGTGGACACCGCACAAGCACAAATGTCAGGGGTCTTTCCTGGGCATACCAGTACTTCCTGTGACTCGCTTCACAGGAGGACACCCTATGACATCAAGCATCACAAAAGGGCCTTTCCTGGTCTCACCAGTACTACCTGTGCCTCATTCACAGGTTGGACCCAAAACCATCACAAGGCTATTTTCCTGGGCTACCACCCCAGTACTTCCTGCGACTCCTTTTCGCAGGTATAACCCGTAGACTCCTTAACACTACACGTTATCACGGAGTCTTCTCCGGTTCGTATGCAACAGCACCAATCCAGACCAACCTGTCCAGATGGGCTTCACACAGCATGCCTATTCCGTACTCCATTTCCGGATCTATATGCACAACAAAAGGGGATTTCAAGAATCACCCAAATGACTCCAAAAGCAGCCACCTCTTGGTGGGGGAATCAAACGATATGCCAAAACAGAAGCCTTCACATGGCTAGGAAGAAAAGTCGTTACCCTTGACGATCGCTTCGGTGCCATGGCTTGAAAGCTAGCTTGCAAGACTCGCAAGATCGCCTCCTCCGCAACGCTGGCTTCGGATCTCTCGTCGGTAAACCGCAGCACCACCAGCAGCAGCCCCCTTTCCTTCTTCCTCCTCCTTTCCTTCTCTCTTTCTCTCTCTTGAAGCAAGGTTAAGGCCAAGGTAAATGAGAAATCAATCTCTGACTTCGGCCCTTAAGGAAAAAGAAGAAGGGCTTTCAGCCCTTGGATCCAGACTGAAGGAATGGACGGCCACGATTCTGCCAAAAACACCAATTTTGACCAGACACGGCCTCGAACACGGCCGTGTGCCTGGCCGTGTGCCTCAAGCGGTGGTCAACCGACCTATCCAAACCAGTGACACGCCCATGGGACACGCCCGTGTCATGGGCCGTGTCACCAACACGCCTTCAGACACGCCCGTGTCTGTGGCCGTGTACCTGGGTGAAAAAAATCCCAAATCATCCCGAGACTTCACACGGCCTGGGACACGCCCGTGTCCCCGGCCGTGTGCCCAGACACGGCACCCAGACACGCCCTGTCAAAATCATTCGGCGGGCTGAGCTCGTCGTTCCGATTTGACACGCCCTGTGACACGCCCGTGTCACAGGCCGTGTCCCCTATCTCGACACTCGACACTCGACGATCTCGACACTCGACGATCTCGACACTCGACACTCAACGACACGGCCATGGACACGCCCGTGTCCTAGGCCGTGTGCCTCCTCTCGACTATCGTCGAGCGAAAATCGTCGACACCTAAGTCGACTGTCGACACTGCCTTGACACGCCCTGCGACACGCCCGTGTCGCAGGCCGTGTCCACCTGACACGCCCTGGGACACGCCCGTGTCCCAGGCCGTGTCACCCAAATTTTCCCGTTTTAGAACTTTGGGCTGTTACAACTTGCACATCACAGGATAGCCAGTCGACCATGGAGACAAAGCCACGCCTTAGTACATCACAATCCAATATCATTTTCACCCTAATCCCTCATTTGTACAGCAATGTCCCCGCACACCAAGGAAACCATCTACCGCCAATGCGGAGCTAACCTTATCCACCAAGGAAACCATCTACCGCCAATGCGGAGCTAACCTTGTCCACCAAGGAAACCATCTACCGCCATTGAGGAGATAACCATGTACGGTTCCGACTACATGTACTCACTCGAGGAAAAGGGGAAAAACAAACATCACAAACGACATCTTGCTGCAACAGATTTCTACAAAATCCTTAAAGCTCGTATGCAACATCACCAAATCGGACTAACGGTCGCGGCCACAGCTTCACCACCATGCCTAATCCACTAACGGAGCAAATCTATAATGCAAAATCATGCCGGGGATGGACTCAATCAACCAGGAGGTTCCTCTTGAACCATGGAGACCCAAACCCCTCTCATTTGAGAGTTTGGTGCCCAAAAACTATAAAGAAAAAGATGCTAAACACGCATCATAAAACCAAGAGTAGAAGTGTCGTTACCTTCTGACCCCTCTTCCTAGTCATGGACACTTAGCTGGATGAAAATCTTCGCAACGGTCTTGCCTCCACGGATTCGGACTCGGCTCGTGATTTGGAGCACCGAAGCTTCTCCAGCAGCCAGATCTCTACTTCACCTCCTTCCTTACTCTCCCTTCTCTCTAGAACTTAGAAAGACAGTGTTTGAAGAAGAATGACGGTTTCTAAACCCTATTCCCGAACTTAACTTAGCAGGGACAGCCCTGGAGCATCAGATCCCATTAGAAGGAAATGAATGGCCACGATCCGAACTGAAAATCAAAGTACCTGGGCTGAACACGGCTTATGACACGCCCGTGTCCAAGGCCGTGTGCCCCAATCGACGTAGAAACTGTCACACCCAGAATAGGACACGGGCTCTGAACATGCCCGTATCATAGATTACACGCCTGTGTCATGCAGTACACGCCCGTGTGCCTGGGTGTGTGCCTCCATCGACACAGGACCAAACACAACATGAGGAGAACACGGGTATTCGACACGCCCGTGTCACATTTGACACGCCTGTGTTACACACTAACACGCTTGGGCTCCTGGTCATGTATTTCTCCTCACACGGCGCGACTCACAACCGACGTAGGACATGGCCTGGGACACGCCCGTGTCTCAAGCCATGTTCGAAGTCTCGACGATTGTCGACTGCCTTTGTGTCGACACCGCGAAAAATTCGTCGAACACGCGCACAACACGACCTTGTACATGCCCGTGTCCCAGGCCATGTTCACTGTCTCGACACTTCGTCGAGCGCAGTTCGTCGACTTCCCGGCCTCTCGGCGAACCCGAGCACGACACGACCATGGACACGCCTGTGCCCTAGGCCGTGTTCACTGTCTTGACACTTCGTTGAGCTCAATTTGTCGACCAACCGAGTTCTTCATCGAACTCGAGCATGACATGGCCTTTGACATGCCCGTGTCCTTAGCCGTGTGACCCCTTACCAAGACCGAAACTTGGCAATAAACACTGTTCGTCCCTCTTCCAAAATTTGGTGCGTTACAACATTCGAGGCTGCAGCAACCTGCACATCGACATCCTTTTCACCCATGGTTGGAGGGGCTTCGGCTGGGGTTTTTGCGACATATTTGCCCTTATCCATCACAGATGGCTTTTACTTCTTGGAAGAGACGGAATAGGTAGTGTCAGGATTCCGCTTCCGGGTGCTCGACTGGGAGGAAGAACCAAACTCATTCCGGCAAGTGAGTGTTGCGGACTGGGCGAGAGCCAGGGTGGCGGCAAAACCCCAAGCATCGTATAAGGTTTGGTCTGAGGGGATCTCCCGATCACCTTTGAAAACTGTAAAGGTTAGTATTAATATTTGAAGCAAGATTAAATGGGCAAGGCGGAATGGCACCATCACCGGCGGGAACTGGCGGATGTGAGTTTAGGCTCCGCCGCAAGAACTCAACGTCAAAGTTCTTGGTGCTGAAGAAGCTAAGGATGGCCATCTCACATCCCCCAAGTGCCGGAGGACGGTAGGTCGCCTCATCGTACTGGATGGAGAGAGGGGAATATTACGGAAGTTCCCGGATACGAAGATGAATTTTTGAGCCCAGATGTGAATCTTGTTTACAAGACCAACGGTCTTGATCGTCTGCCCCGAGAAGAAGATGATCCCGCTTTGTGCGTAGAAGTTGAACAGTTTCCGGAAGATAGAGAGGTTGAACTCAATCCTTTCCGTATGCATATAGCAGGGGAAAGCCACTAGGAGCACGACAGAATTAGGATTGAGTTGGGTCGAGACCACTTCATAGTACTGGAGGGCCTAGCGCACTTCCGGCCAGTGGGGGAGGTGGAACCCTACCTCGAAATGCTCTAGTGGTATGAAAAGCTCCCCTTCCGGCAGAAAGATGACTATGTCTTCGTTCTCGGGATTGCGCATGACAAACACAGGTGGGATATTGCCCCCGGTTATGGAAGCAAACTACGCCTTGGTTAATCGGTAATGGGCGAAGTTGTGTTCAATGAAATTTTGCGCACACTTAGTGCGATCCTCGATCTCATCCGACATTGTGAGTGAAGGACAAAAGTGAGATAGAACTGGTAGGAGAGAGGCTCAAGGTTGCAGAGAATTGTGTTAGTGTGAGAGAAGAAGTTAGTCGAAGGTTCGGAACCAAATGGAAGTAAATGTGGTCGGTAAGCAGGCCTATTTATAGAAGAATATGGTAATCATGACATTTTTCTAATGGCGGAAGTGCGGATAGCAATTATTTATAAATCTATGCTTCATATTATGCCCGGTCCCACCAACACTTCCTGTACCTATAGATGGTGAAAGCCTCCGGGAGGAATCCCGTGTAAGAACAAAACAACAACAGGTATAAAAAGAGAAAATGTGGCGTGGGAGCTAATCACTTGGCAAAATAAAATTTCGTGAAAAAATAAGAGTTTTGAACAATAGGCCTCTCGTTGGGCGACAGTCGTGTTAAAATATAACAAATATTCAAATGTTCATTACATAAATAAAAAGGGTTTTTGCGATAAGGGTAGGTTGGGAGGTTGGATCGAGAAGGGGCGAGAGCCCGTAGTGCTCAGTATTGTTCCCACCGCCAGCGACCCCGTCATTGCCTCTCAGTCCTCGGGGGCACTAGTGGATAATGATAAGCTGTTACAGAGGTGAGCTCCTGGTGGACCAGAAGGAGTTGGTACCAAGCCCGCGCTATATGCCTTCCGGGAGAGGTCTCCTCGCATCCTCCTCTCATGCACTCTTTCTTGCAAAGAATATGCGTTTAATCTCGCTCGATCGCACTTAGGCGCCGCTCAATTGATGTCAGGAGGGTAGTTTCCCGCAATGAGTCCACTCGCCGCATCAAAATAAGCTTTGAGAAGACTTTTGGTATCCTCTCCCTCTGCTTCCGGGCATTTTCGGAGGACTCAAGAAAGATCAGCATCTCGCTCGGGGAAAGAGGCGGCGAGATTGCCTCCTCGTCTGTGTCGGGCTATTTCGCAGGCTCCTAATGATCTGGTGAGGGGATTGTGTCAAGGCCATTTCAGGAGTGGGAAGACTTATCAAGGCGCTAGAAGGGGCATTGTTTACCTGATTGCTGGCGGGAAGATACATGCCTCCCTTCAGAAGGCTTCCCAAGGAGTGGACGGTGTGTTTTTCCCCGACCCGTAGGAAGGATATCTTCCCCGGCGAATAAGTCTCGACCTAAGGCGAAAGGGCGGTGTCCACCTCACCGGGTAGGCAAGAATTCAGTGCAAGAACAGGAGATTTGCCAACAGTTCTCTTGTACGAGAGGGGAAGTTTGGTTACAGGATCGATAGGGTCCTTGGCAGAGGGAGTCCTGGAGCTCGGGATGATTATACCTAGGGTCTCGGAAGTGGATGCTATGAAAAGTTATGAGAGTGAAATAAAGAAAAAGCACACCAGTAAAGTGAAAGCATGGTGAGAAAATTACCGGGAGAATTCATAGGATCCACCCGGGTAATCGCAGGGGCAACCTCCGAGAACAGCGGTAAGTTTTTATCAGGAAGCCGAGTTAACTCGATATTCATCGGAGGGGAATCAATGACACCTTCCACAACCGTCTCCTGCGAGAATGGTAGTCCATCAATATATCAAGCCGACATTGAGGGTTAGCACCAAAAGGTGGGGCAAGAAAAGAACCTCCGCCAGAAGAGAAGGCTCCTCATTGGCAAGGGTTGGGGTCAGCGAAGCTGGCTCATTCCTAGAATGGTCTCGCCGAACTGACTTGGTCTTTTTATGTCTGTAGGACAAATCCGCAGGGCTTTTTGCGGAAAGCCAGTGGGCGCACCCAGCGCAGTCGGTGCGAGCTCTCGCCTGAGTAGCATTAAGACGATCCTATACTTCTTGCGAGATCAATTTCGCGGCTCGTTTGACATAAATATTTGAAGCAATACAAGATATCAAGCAATAAGCGGTAATAGAACATGCGTTGTCTTGGGGACAAGCCCTATGACATATATATATAGGGCCGAAGTGGGACCCGCATAAGATTCTCTTCCAGGTCAGCAAGCACTCCCCGAATATTAAGGGTTGGACGTTTCTTTACGAGCGTAGAACTAGCTCGCAAAGAGAGGGGATTGTGTACAACCCCATATTCGATGAGTAGGACCTTGGACCAAGGTTGGTCAGGTTAGTCGAGTCAAGCGATGAAAGGCTCCTACCATGAAAGGAGAAAAGGCATGCTCCTGGGAAAGCGAGAAGCCCCTAGGGTCGGCAGAGTCCTTGTTGAAGGTGCTGAGTAAAAGCTCCTTCACTCAACGCTTTTTAGCCTCTGGAGTTGAGTGAAGCCTTTACACTCAACGCTCTCAATGCCTTTTCACCTCTGGTGTTGAGTGAAGCCTGTCCACTCAACGCTCTCAACACGTTTGGGCTCGGCCATGTCTATTATAAGAGATGGCAAGTAGAGTAGGCAATCCCGCACTCGGCCAGATATTGGCCAATTGACGGGGGATGCGGAAGGGTTTCTGCCTAGGTGTGTGTAGAAGCCTCTTGCCGAGAGTGTTCTAGAGGTAAATTTACCTGGGTACCCCTTGGAGATATGCATTTAGCTCCTCAGAACATCATAGTTTGGCGGTTGCAGACCACTATGGGTTGCATATAGCCCCTTTGAATAGCGAATTTGGCTATTGGTAGACCAACTTTTTGAAATCTATGAATAGACCCACAGGGTACCTTAGAAGGTGAGTTTTCTCATTTTCTGAAGTCTGGTATCTCTTTCTGAGGTATTTTTAGCTCAACACTTGGCTAAGGAGAGGAAGAGTTCTGAGATCTTCCGGGTTAGTGGAGGGACCTCCGTGAGGAAGCCCAGGGTCAGTTCTTTAGTTCTCAGCAACTGGTCAAGGGTCTGAGTTTGGGAGAAATAGGTGTCGGCTACACACTAGGGTCCGAACTCTCGTTGGGGAGAGTTTTTTGTTCCAACAATAGTTCTACTTGATGCTTTCTTTTGATGCTACACATACACATGTCATTGCTTTATCTAACTCTTCCATGCATAAGAATTGGACTGAAACTGCATTATATGTCAACAACACATAAGTACTTGTACGTGGTTTCTATTCCTGACTTTTACAATGTTACTATGTGTTAACTCTATAAATCTCTTTATATTGTGCTCCAAATCATTGCGTACCTAGTTTCACATGTGTTGTCCAATTCTTTCTACTCTAAAAACTCATATGATTTGTTTTTGTTTACTCTGCTCGTATATTTGAGCTATACTCATTACATTCTATGATTTAGGTTTGGTCAACCCTATTGTGTTTGCTTTTAGATTCACTTTATAACTTGCATTGTTTGATATTTATCACGCTTATTTAGACTGTATTTTTCCCGTACATGCATATAGTATTTTGTTTTTGATCTAGCCCACCCCTTTCGATAATATCAAAACGGGGAGAATAAAATGTTCATGAGTCATGAGTTAGGGAAGATCACATGTAGGGGGAGCTTGTTGAACTGTGTGCATGTAGATATGGGGAACGAGTAGAGCACATATATAGGGGAGCACATTTGTAGGGGAAGTTATAAGTAACATGAAACCTGACTATTTAAATATTATTTCTTACTTGCACAGTATCATGCATCTCAACTATTATATCTCATGAACGAGATTTGATATATTAAAAGGGGGAGTTTGTTGGAGTCGACGGTTCACATATCCTTGGTTTGACAATATCAATTCCCAGGTTGTATTTGATCACAGTTGTGTTAGGTATAGTGTGCAGGTTTACAGGTTCAAGAGAAGCGAAGAACTCTAATCTGTCACCTACCGCTGCATGCTAGCGCTACCACCAAATGCTAGCCTGGATTTAATCTGAATAGGCGCTCTGGAACCTACCGCATGGCGCTAGTGCTACCACCCGTTCTAGCTTCAGGATTTATTCTAGACAGGCGCCTTGGAACCTACCGGGCAGTGCTAGCTTCCTACCATGTAGCGCTAGCTATCTCAATGATCGTCTAGATGGATTCGTCTAGACGATTGAGCTACTGCCAGGCGATAGCTGGGTACCACTCCGCGCTATCATGAAAAAGCGCAAAATAATCTTTTTGGAAAATGTTTCCATATATGCGGGACAGTTGTTACGTCGACCCATAATGACCTACCACCAGGTGCTAGTCTTACAGCGAGCGATAGCCTGTTTTTCAAAGACGTATAAAAGGCTTTTGTTTTCTCATTCCTGTTCTAATCAAGACAAAAAACAATTCTTTCTAGTGTTCGGTAGCTGCCTCTGTGCACTGTTTTGCTGTCTCAATCAAAGGAAGAGAAAGTTGCCTACCTCCTGTTCGCACATGAAGATCTCCGTCGAGCCAATGACTACAATGACTATGAGGAGTTGATTGGTTGCAACCAAACAAAGATCGTTAGCACCGGTCACAGATCACTCAATGGAAGAATCGTCTTGAGGGAGATTCAACTTTAAATCTTCTTTATTCTTTTTGTACTTTTCACTTTTTTGTGTTATTGTGGTGAGGAAAATCGACCGTTTAAGATCGTCGGAATCTGGGGAGGTTTCCATGAGAAATAGTCTTGTGGAATGGATGTCAAGATCGAGGGATCTAGTGGGGCTCTATGATACTTTCTTGTGTGAAGGAGAAGAGCCGGCTCGAAGACCATTCTTGGACAGAAAGGGAGAGAGCCAACCGTTCTGGGTAGTAGGTCCGTATAGAAAACCAAAAGAGATTTGACTTTCACCGCATCTAATCTTTGGCATCATGGAGATCAAGCACTTGTAATTGTAAAAAACTTTTGATTCTGTTTGAATAAAATTATTTATTGTGCTAAATTCTGTATGTTACATCCTAGGTGTTAGACGGTGGATCTCTAAAGGATGCGTACTTCTCCAAGGAGAAATTTGCCCAGGAAAACGAGATATGTAATGTACTGCCATGTGCTAGCAAGAAGTGCCCCGAGTTAGCTTCTAGATCTAGTTTTCCCTGGACAAAATTATTCAAATTTTTAATTAACTCGTAAAACCTTATTCACCCCCTCTAAGATTGGCCACTAGATCCAACTCCAATTGGCGGTCGTATGACATGGAAAAAATCATGGGACACTGCTGGGTATTGTATCCACAATAACCCTGATTTGTAGAAGGGTCCCCTTAAGCTAAGATGAATTGAGACTGCAATTGATGCTATGTGTTTAGTTATGTGCTTGCAGGACTATATTGCTATGTTCAAACTAATTCCAGGTTACGGAGGGTCCGTAAACACATGAATATATAAAATAATCCTTCATTGTGTAGGCCAATGTGTTGACTTGCGTGTAATCTCTCTATTGTGGTGTACTTATATCTCAAGTGCATTAGAGGAATCAATGAAGGACAAGATTTTGGAAACTGAAGAATAGAAATTTTACCCATTAAAAATTTGTCGAGTATCATAAGCGATATTCGTCGAATTCGTCCAATATACTCATAGATACTCGTAGAATTCAATATGTATACCTACTGGCACTCGTCGAATTCATCATATTTACTTAGAGTAAAATCTCTTGGAGTTGGAAAATCTGTTAAGTAAAAATCATCGATGATCGAGACGGTGATCCCCAACATGTTGAAGATGATGAAGGAATGCTCGCGGAAGATCCTTCTCCGTCTCTAACAAAAGACCTGTGGCGTCGTGGTGACCTTGTTGAGCGATGCTACAATCTCCGCCTTCGGCGCAAGACAACATCTTAATTTTTATTTTAATTTAATTGACATTTTCTTAGCATTTCTATTTCATGTAATGTTTAAAACTATGGTGTGTTATCTTTTTTCTATTTGGGCTGCATGTAGCCAAACACTTAGATGTAAGCCTATATAAGGCCACGATGTGTTTATTTTCATTTGAAGTTGAATGATAAAATTTGAAGCCCTAAAATCTTCCTTGATATCTTTTCCACTTCTTCTCAAAAATTTGGCCAAGGTGATTCTTCCCCTCCTCTAGCCGGCAACCCATTTCCTCCCCTTTCTCTCAAGTGCCCGGCCACCACCCCTCCTAACCGCCACCCTCTTGTTTTCTAACCCCTCTCCAAAAGCCGTTGGCCCTCCTTCCTTCTGTCTCTAAAGTACTCGGCCACCATCCCTCCTATCCGCCACCCTCCACCATAACAAACCAGGCCACCCTCCACCATAATAAAAAACGACCACCCTCCACAAATACAAAAAACCGACCACCCTCCTCCTTGCCACAACCAGCCCTCTCATATCATTGGGTGGATCTCGGCCAAGGAGTGAAGTGACGAAGGCGGGCGAGTTCCTCTCCATTTGGCGTGACTCCGACAGAGCCGTTGAAGAGCTATCCAAGTTAGTGAAATCAGAATCATCCATTCTAAATGAGGTAACAAAAAAGTTCTACATTCATGTATTTTCTTTTCCTAGATCTTTCCTGTGGTGGTAAACTTTAGCGTTGAATCTTGATAGCTTTAAAATAATTGATGGTGATTTTATAAGTTTTGAAAATGTATCCAAACTATAATCTCAAATAGGCAAGCGTACCTATCGAAATATAGTATAGGAAATGTCGTATTAGACTCGGGGCCTGTTGAGTACTCCTACTCACGCAAATTAATATTATTTTATCGGAAAATAAAAGGAGTGAATTAAAACTATAATTAGAAAATAAAATAAAAGGAAGCACTTGATCTAGACTTACTTTGAATTGAAATAAACTTATCTTAAAGACAAACTTCTAGATTATCCGCTTCGACCGTGGAGGTTCCTAAAATACGAAAATGCCTCTCTCGAGAATACGCTCTCGACTAAACTTAGGTTGATCGATTAAGACCTCTCGGCCAGTCGAAACCCCTAAGCCTGCTTTAGGAGTTGAACCCCTCTATTGGATTTCACTCCAATCCGGAAGAGTCATGTCGTCCTCTCTCGAGGATTGCAATCAACTCCTTTTATCTTTGAGTGATCTCCCCGTATCCGCAACCTCTCGGTCATTTAGGATACGGATCTTAGATCGGAATTCAAGCTAATAAATCAAAGCTAACTCGAAACGATAAGAAAAGAGTTTGACAAAAAGAAATATTTTATTATAATGAAAAGTTTGTCATGATCAAGTGAAAATGAAAATAGGGATACATAGAAAGAAAATAAAAAGGGCTAGAATTAAAGCCTAAACTATGAAATTGAAAAGTACATAAACAAAATGCATAAAAACATGGAAATAATCTACTGAAGCTACTCCTAGATTGGCATCCTCCTCTTCCCAAAGCTTTTGGCTCGATCTGGAATTTATAGAAATTTTTCTGGAAGGTCACGCCCTAGGTCACGCCCGTGACCTAGGGCGTGTCAGGCTCGAAACCGCCGTCTTGAAAGCCCGGGAACGTTGGAGGAGAAACCGCCAAAATTTGTTAAATGGCGGGTCACGCCCCTAGGTCACGCCCGTGACCTAGGGCGTGTCACTTCAGTTTCTGGAAAACCGCGGGAAGCTGAAAACGGCGGGAGTAAATTCTGGCAGTTCATGAAGTGTCACGCCCATAGGTCACGCCCGTGACCTAGGGCGTGTACTGACCGGGTCAGCAAACGACTGGGAACGGCGCATTCTGGCATCAATTCGGCAGTTTCGGGTTAGTCACGCCCTTGGTCACGCCCGTGACAGGGGGGCGTGTACTTAGGAAATGTTCCAGAATTGCCCCGGGAAGATTTCTGGAGAAAATTATTTTCTGGAACTAGTCACGCCCGTGTTCACACTCTGGTCACGCCCGTGTACTTGGGGCGTGTACTTGTGAAATTCTCCAGATTTGTAGAGGACGTCGTCCTCTTTCCGTTGACTGGTTGCACGTCCCGTAACTCTTCCTGGTTTGAAAGTTATGGTCATTTGAATTTCAGCTATCCGTGGCCAAAAATATTAATTTCCTCAAAATGTTTTCAGATCTTTGCCATGGACTTGAAAATGATATTTGGAGCCCATATTGACCTGAAATATAAAAATAAACGAATTATTATAAATTTAAATATAAATCCAAATAAATTATACTATTTATTTATAAAAAAACTAAACTAAAATAACTATATAAATTAACTTATCAAATACCCCCACACTTAATCTTTTGCTATTTCAGAGCAAAACTATGAGAAGTATTTATAAGAAAATAATATAATTTTTTAATTGAACTAAAAATTTATTAAATCAAAAGATAGTTAAAAATTAGCTTAAGTGATTCAAATTTTTAAGTCCTAAAATATGAAAATAAAATGAGAAAAGAAAAATATTTAGCAAATTTTCTCTAATAAAATAATTAGATCTCAAAATTAAGTAGTTAGTAAACAAATATAGATTTAAAAATTATAAACACTTGTTTCACTAAAAAGAGACTTCGAGGAAATTTAAACTACTACTTATGCTCTCTTACGATTTTAATTTAAAACTAAAGCAATTATATTGGGCTTTGGGTTTGGAAAAAGGGAATTGAAGAGATCTTTGATTGGGGGTGATGAATTTTATCCTCTCACCCCACACAATTTTTTTTTCATGAACATAAGAAAAATTAGAAAAATTATTTTCATGAACATAAGAAAAATTAGAAAAATTATTTTCATGAACATAAGAAAAATTAGAAAAATTATTTTCATAAAAATTTGAATTATCATAAAAGTGAGAAGAATTATTATCACAATTACTCTCAAAAATATTTTCATAAGAAAGATTTTTATAATAATTATAATGATAACAAAACTCACTAGAATGAGAACCGTGACAATAAAAACAAACACATTGACGCTTTTTTGCGGCTTTCAAAATATCTAATTGATTTTGAAGCTGGGAAATTTTAGCAGCCAATTGAGATAACATAGTTTTTAATAAAAGAAAATAAACACAACCCGTACCTAATAGAAATGAATTTAAAAAAAAAAAGATGAAAAAGAGAATTTGGGTTAGAGAAAGAGAGTGATAAAATTAATATAATTCGCGCTTTCAAAATATCAACAAAAAAGGTCCCCCGGCAACGGCGCCAAAAACTTGATGGTGATTTTATAAGTTTTGAAAATGTATCCAAACTATAATCTCAAATAGGCAAGCGTACCTATCGAAATATAGTATAGGAAATGTCGTATTAGACTCGGGGCCTGTTGAGTACTCCTACTCACGCAAATTAATATTATTTTATCGGAAAATAAAAGGAGTGAATTAAAACTATAATTAGAAAATAAACTAAAAGGAAGCACTTGATCTAGACTTACTTTGAATTGAAATAAACTTATCTTAAAGACAAACTTCTAGATTATCCGCTTCGACCGTGGAGGTTCCTAAAATACGAAAATGCCTCTCTCGAGAATACGCTCTCGACTAAACTTAGGTTGATCGATTAAGACCTCTCGGCCAGTCGAAACCCCTAAGCCTGCTTTAGGAGTTGAACCCCTCTATTGGATTTCACTCCAATCCGGAAGAGTCATGTCGTCCTCTCTCGAGGATTGCAATCAACTCCTTTTATCTTTGAGTGATCTCCCCGTATCCGCAACCTCTCGGTCATTTAGGATACGGATCTTAGATCGGAATTCAAGCTAATAAATCAAATCTAACTCGAAACGATAAGAAAAGAGTTTGACAAAAAGAAATATTTTATTATAATGAAAAGTTTGTCATGATCAAGTGAAAATGAAAATAGGGATACATAGAAAGAAAATAAAAAGGGCTAGAATTAAAGCCTAAACTATGAAATTTAAAAGTACATAAACAAATGCATAAAAACATGGAAATAATCTACTGAAGCTACTCCTAGATTGGCATCCTCCTCTTCCCAAAGCTTTTGGCTCGATCTGGAATTTATAGAAATTTTTCTGGAAGGTCACGCCCTAGGTCACGCCCGTGACCTAGGGCGTGTCAGGCTCGAAACCGCCGTCTTGAAAGCCCGGGAATGTTGGAGGAGAAACCGCCAAAATTTGTTAAATGGCGGGTCACGCCCCTAGGTCACGCCCGTGACCTAGGGCGTGTCACTTCAGTTTCTGGAAAACCGCGGGAAGCTGAAAACGGCGGGAGTAAATTCTGGCAGTTCATGAAGTGTCACGCCCATAGGTCACGCCCGTGACCTAGGGCGTGTACTGACCGGTCAGCAAACGACTGGGAACGGCGCATTCTGGCATCAATTCGGCAGTTTCGGGTTAGTCACGCCCTTGGTCACGCCCGTGACAGGGGGCGTGTACTTAGGAAATGTTCCAGAATTGCCCCGGGAAGATTTCTGGAGAAAATTATTTTCTGGAACTAGTCACGCCCGTGTTCACACTCTGGTCACCCCGTGTACTTGGGGCGTGTACTTGTGAAATTCTCCAGATTTGTAGAGGACGTCGTCCTCTTTCCGTTGACTGGTTGCACGTCCCGTAACTCTTCCTGGTTTGAAAGTTATGTCATTTGAATTTCAGCTATCCGTGGCCAAAAATATTAATTTCCTCAAATGTTTTCAGATCTTTGCCATGGACTTGAAAATGATATTTGGAGCCCATATTGACCTGAAATATAAAAAAAAAACGAATTATTATAAATTTAAATATAAATCCAAATAAATTATACTATTTATTTATAAAAAAACTAAACTAAAATAACTATATAAATTAACTTATCAAATACCCCCACACTTAATCTTTTGCTATTTCAGAGCAAAACTATGAGAAGTATTTATAAGAAAATAATATAATTTTTTTAATTGAACTAAAAATTTATTAATCAAAATAGTTAAAAATTAGCTTAAGTGATTCAAATTTTTAAGTCCTAAAATATGAAAATAAAATGAGAAAAGAAAAATATTTAGCAAATTTTCTCTTAATAAATAATTAGATCTCAAAATTAAGTAGTTAGTAAACAAATATAGATTTAAAAATTATAAACACTTGTTTCACTAAAAAGAGACTTCGAGGAAATTTAACTACTACTTATGCTCTCTTACGATTTTAATTTAAAACTAAAGCAATTATATTGGGCTTTGGTTTGGAAAAAAGGGAATTGAAGAGATCTTTGATTGGGGGTGATGAATTTTATCCTCTCACCCCACACAATTTTTTTGAATGAACATAAGAAAAATTAGAAATTATTTTCATGACATAAGAAAATTAGAAAAATTATTTTCATGAACATAATGAAAAATTAGAAAATTATTTTCATAAAACTTGAATTATCATAAGTGAGAAGAATTATTATCATAATTACTCTCAAAATATTTTCATAAGAAAGATTTTTATAATAATTATAATGATAACAAAACTCACTAGAATGAGAACCGTGACAATAAAAACAAACACATTGACGCTTTCTTGCGCTTTCAAAATATCTAATTGATTTTGAAGCTGGGAAATTTTAGCAGCCAATTGAGAATAACATAGTTTTTTTTAATAAAAGAAAATAAACCAACCTACCTCATAGAAATGAATTTCAAAAAAAAGATGATAAAAGAGAATTTTGAGTTAGAGAAGAGAGTGATAAATTTAATATAATTGGCTTTCCAA
>CM077162.1:161817755-161916286 GCA_039583875.1 Platanthera guangdongensis | reverse complement strand
AACGAGACCGACATTTCATTTGTTTTCGACCGTCTTATTTTTCGTTTTGGGAAGCGTTTGCTCCAAACATATCCCGCAAACACCGAACCAAACGAAGCCTTAGTGAGATCGATGGTGCATGGCCCGTGACAACATGGACTCGTACTTACTTGTACTCGATGCGTGTTTATTTCGCTACGCTAAGAGTTTGTCATTTGTAGAAGGAAGTTGAGCTAGCATTGTATAGAAATTAAACTCTATAGGCTTTGTATGTCCGAAGTTGTTTTGTCTATTAAGGTTGATTGCATGACCGGTATACTTTATTAAACTCTCGTTTTTCCTTTAGAAAAATGATCTATTAACTTGTGTTATTTTTAACTAAATTTGAAGGTACCTTTAATTTTTGAAGTTATAGAAATTAGAGAAAATAGCAACAAATTGGTTTTTAAATATATAAGGCTAAAATTTAATATTTGGAAAATATATTCATAATGTGTTGATTTGAAGAAAAATAGAACTAAAGTATGAAGTTCATGTTGTATCTAACTATTGCTTTAACTTTAAAGTTACCATCGAAATCCTTAAATTAATGATTCCTTTCCACGTAAAGAAAAAAAATAAAATTGAATTATAAATTTATAAAACTGGTATCCATGATTCCATATGCAACCAAATAAGCCCTAAATTAAGGGTCCTGTTGTATGCAGACCCGTTTTAATTGTATGCAGTTCACCGATAAATGCAGGCCAAATTAAAAACATATAGAATCTGTGAACCCATTCGTTAATTGACCTGCATATAGCCATTTTCAAATACATGGCTTGCACATAGTCAAATTGGGACTGCATGGAGTTATTACCTAAATTAAATACCCTTGGATTGAAAATAGGAGGAGATGTGTTGTCATTTAATTTAGAGTGATGCTATTAGCACCCTTAAATAAAATACAATATTCTCGGTCCAAACTATTCTTGATCATTAGGGAAAAATCTCATATTTTTTTCTTTTTCAAAACCCTTTAATCGCACTCCACACATGTTCCTACAAGAAACCCGCTCTCAACGAATACCTATATATGGATGAGCTCCAACTCGTCATTATGGAAGAGCTCCAACTAGACTTGATCTTCTCATGCCCTTCTTCTCTGCTTCTTCCCCGTTTCTTGTCTATACTTCTTTCTATCTTCCAAGAATATTGCAGGCTCGGAATGGAGAGGAGGAGGTAGATTCTATCATGGGTGGGCAAAGTGAGATCGGTGCGCTGGGGATCGCGTGCGACGATCGTGTGCACGGCAAGATGCTTGTACAACCCCATATTCACTGAGTCAGACCAGGAGGCGCAATGATCATCATTAGGCTAGCCAGAGAAGTTCTCGCCCAAGTAGGCGGGAGCGCTTGCGCTAAGCGCCAAGCTCCCGTCTCAAATGAGCTCTCGCCTGCAAGTCGCCCCGTATTTGTGGAGCCCAGATCGTCGAGCGCAGCCAAATCGTCGAACGAAGGCCAACGCGGGAACGCTTGCGCTAGCACCCAGATCGTCTTAAAGAAGCTCTCGCTTATAGGCAGGCGAGACCGCTTGCGACAGGCTCTGGACAGAAGGCTCTCGGTTCAGAGCTCTCGCCGAGTGAGGCCCAGGGCCTTGGGTAAAATGATCAAATTACCCTCGGGTGAAATTACCCCCGTACCCTCAGGAAAACCGCGGGATTCGGCTATTGGCAGATCAACTAGGGGCATTTCAGTAATCTCAGGACAGCAAGGACTATAAATAGACCGATAAGGGCTCTTTGGAAAGCAGACTTTTCATTATCTTCCAACTTCCAGTGCTTTCTGAGGAGCTCCTAGCCCGGCTTTTGGCTTTGGAGGGGAAGCTCTCAGAGATCTTCCGGGTGTGAGGTGGGACCTCCCTGCTGAGGCTTTGGGTCAGTCTTAGGTCCTTTGCAGCTAGCCGAGGGTTGAGGCTTGAGAGAAGTAGGTGTTGGCTGCACCCCTGTTTTTGAACTCCCGTTGAGGTCATTTTTGGCTTCAACAGTTCTGGTGCGGTGAGCGTGGATGACAGCCGATACAAGAAAGCCTTAAGTGTTGTCCCATGGCTGGAGGTGAAGGTGAAGGGTCCGATTCTGGAGGCTCCCCCACCAGGGGAGAGGAAACGACGAAGAGGATGCTGGATGAATTCAGGCGAGAGGTCCTGCAGACGATCAGCTTGGCCTTCTCGGCCAGAAGCGAGTGGGCCACACCTCAGGTTCCGATAGAGAAGGTCCAGCTCCTAAGCGAGAACGCCCCTGGACAGCGCCCGAGGAAGGAGGTCCGGGCGGAGGCTGGCGAGAGAGATGTGGCGGCGCGGGTGCTCTTCCCTGCTCTTCCCAGGCCAGAGCAGCGCCGGCAAGGAGGCATTGACAGATTTGGGCAAGAGGGAGACAGCAGTGCGAGAGCTTTTCCCTGGGCACGGTCTCGCGGATCGGACCAGCCAGCTGAGGCCACGGGACGTGCCCTCTCGCCAGGCAGGAAGCGAGAGCCCATTCAGCGAGCTCATCATCTCGGCTCCGGTACCGGAGGAGTTCCGGGAGCCTGACATGTCCTACTACTCGGGGAAGGATGACCCTGTACAGCACGTGCAGTGGTTAGAAGATGTCGTTTCAATAAGGCAGATGACAGATACCTTCAAGTGTCGGATATTTGCCATCACGTTGAAGGAGAAGGCTCGGGACTGGTTCCACCAGTTGCCAGCAAGGTCGATCTACTGCTTTGAAGATCTGCGGAGAAGTTTCCTGTTGAGGTTCTCAACAACGAAGAAGCGGAAGAAGGAGACGGAATGCCTGTTTGCGGTGAGGCAGAAGCCAGATGAGACATTGGGCCACTATGTCGACCGGTTCCAAGAAGAGATTCTCCTGGTCCAGGAGGTCCCAGGATACGCATTGATGCTCGCCTTAACCCTGGGGCTGAGGCCGGGATTTTTCAGTATGGAGTTAAAGAGAGTGCCCCCACTCTCCTTTGAGGAGCTCATGGAGAGGGAGGCAAAGGAGATCGACTTCGAGAGAGCAAACCCAGCATTCGCCAGGAAGTTGGCCAGGTTGGCGGAGGATGATGTGAAGGAGCCTACAACGGGAAGGAAGAAGGAGCCAAGGGAGCAAAGGGAACAGAGAGAAGAAAGGAGGAGGGAAGAGCACCGAAGGCAGGGGAAGCAGCAGGGATGAGGGGCCCGGGAGCCTAACAACCGGTTGGGTTGGAGGCCCCAGGAGGGTCGCCCCCAGGGCCAAGGAGGAGGCTATTAGGGAAGAGATAACCTGCGGGAACCTAGGAGGTTCGACCAACCGGCGTGGAGGCAGGAGCCGAGGGGTCGTGCCCCACTGCCGCAAGAGGCCATGGAAGTGGGCAGAGGAAGAGGAGCGGGGAGAGGAGCTCGAGGAGGAGGAAGAAGAGGAAGAGGAGAAGGGAGAAGGGGTGGGGTGGCGTTGTTCTTTTGCGACTTCCACCAGGAGGAGGGCCACGCAACGGCCACCTGCCCTGAGTTTTTGGAAATGAGGGAAGCCAGAGGAGCAGGGAGGCAGGATCCGTCGGTTAGGATCGTTGAAGTACAGTAGGGTGAGATGGAAGATAGGTGCAAAGATCGGGTAGATGTGGGGACCCGGGGAGGAATCAGGGTGATTCACGGAGGAGTGGGGATTGAGGCAACCCGCAAGGGGAGCCTGCAAACCATGTACCGAAGGGGGGTCGCCTCTACCTCCCAGGATCCCCCCCCCCCCAGAAGAAAAAATCACTTTCTCATCCGCGGACATGCCAGACTATGAGGATCCGTTCTGTGACGCCCTGGTGATCCAGACGGCGGTGGAGAACTTCACAGTTTCAAGGATACTGGTGGATAACGGGAGCTCGGTAAATATCATCTTCAAGAAGGCCTTCGATTAGATGATGGTGGAAGGGAAGAGGATCTTGGCCTCAGACGGTCCGTT
Source organism: Platanthera guangdongensis (assembly GCA_039583875.1). Taxonomy (NCBI): domain Eukaryota; kingdom Viridiplantae; phylum Streptophyta; class Magnoliopsida; order Asparagales; family Orchidaceae; genus Platanthera; species Platanthera guangdongensis. The sequence goes on along the minus strand of CM077162.1, from coordinate 161,912,364 downwards.
GTTCGGATTCTCCGGAGAGAGGAAGGAAGTGGAGGGAGGAGTAGGGCTGCACGTGAAGTTGGGGGGCGTGTCACGGAACTGCAGGTTCGTGATCGTGGATTCCCCAAGCAGCTATAACACCATCTTTGGGCGCCCCCTCATCGGCGCCTTTCGCTGCGTCCCCTCCTGGTTTTATCAGTGCCTCAAGTTCAACAATGGAGGGGTGCAGGTCAGGGTAAGAGGGGACCCGAAGGTGGCGAGACAGTGCTACGTAACGGCGGTCAACATCGTCTCATGGATGGAAGAGGCAGAGGAGTTGGAAAAGGAGATGGCGGCACAAGGAGAGGTTGTCAGGGAGGAGATGAGCCTGGAAGAGGCAAGAGAGGAGGCTAAAGGAGAAGCCAGAGGGGAGGAGATTGAGGAGCAGGAAGGAGATGTGCAGAGGGTCCAGAGGGACGAGGAGCAGGAGAGCCCGAAAGGGGCGATGGAAGTAGAAGAACAAGAAGCAGGAGGAGCTGAGGGAGAGGCCCGGAGGGGCGTGGAAGTTGAGCAGCAGCAGGAGGGGCGGGAGGAGGCAATGGAGATAGAGGAGGAGGTAGAAAAGGGAGAGCTGGAGCTGGAGGAAGAGGCAAGGGTCGGCTGGGAGCAATCGCGGCTGGAGCCAGCCGAAGAAGTGGTGGAGATGGAGGTCTTCACCAGCTCAGGGCAGGTGCAAAGGGTGAGGGTCAGCGGAGGCTTGAGTCCCAGGGATCGGAAGCGAGTGCGGGCCTGCAGCGAGAGGTTGGGAGGGCGGCACCATAACGGCTTTACCCTTCTCGGTGTCAGTTATCTTGGGCCTCTTGATCGGTGGGGGCAGAGGGGTGTCGGGCTTTCGCTTTCCAGCGCCGGTTGAAGGAGGCGGGACCGGCTTGTCCCGGCAAGCTTGCATCGCAGCCTTTGCGAGAGCCAGCGGGTCTTTCGCAGTTTGGCTCCTGGCAGCGCGAGCCTCATCAAAGGGTTGGTGTAGGGGGATCTCACGCTCTCCTGCGAAAGCGACAACACTCAGTTCTAACGATGAGAAGGGAATAACGAGACAAAGGAGAGACCTTACCTTCGCCCGGGGGCACGAGGAGGAGTGAATCAACGTCTCGTTGAAGGAAGAGGATGTCGAAGTCCTTGGTTCCGAAGAAATCAAGGAGGGCGCTCTCGCGCGAGCCCAAGGAAGGCGACTTGTAGGCGGCGTCCTCATATTGGATGGGTGCGAGAAGCACGTTCCCGAAGTCGCCGGAAACGAAGATGAACCTCTCGCCCCAGTGGTGGTGCTTGTTGGCGAGACCAATGGTCTTGAGTAGTTGTCCTGAAAAGAAGACCACCCCTCCTTTGGCGCGGAAGGTGAACAGCTTCCGGAAGATTGGAAGGATGAACTCGATCCTCTCGGATCACATGTAGCAGATGAAGGCCACCAGGATCGCGACCGAGTTTGGGTTCAGTTGTGCGGGAACCACTCCGTAATACCGGTGGGCCTGGTGCATCTCGGGCCACAGCGGGAGGCGGAAGCCCACCTCAAAGTGCTCAAGGGGGATGGCGAGCTACCCCTCCCCCGCGGTGTTTACCTTATCGTGGTTGCCTGGGTTCCGCACGGTGAAGGCGGCGGGAACGTAGCGAGTCTGGGTCAGGTTGAACTCGTCCATAGTAAGGGTACACGAAGGAAACAGGTGCTTCTGGAAGGCTTCCGCGCAATTTGAATGACCCTCGCTTCCGCCCGGCATCGTGATGAAGAAGTTGTAGGCGAGGTCTTTTAGGAGGGAGGCGAGAGCGAGAACCGTGCTAGAATGGGAGGAGAAGGCAAAAGCAAGCGAGAACTTTTGGAAAACCGCGAAAGTGACATGAGAGGGGAAAGGATTCGGACCGGAGAAATAAATGTAGTAGGTGGACCCTCTATTTATAAAGGGCCGTGATCATTATGACTTTTCAAAAGGCGGCGGGGGTACAGCCGTCACGCCATAAGTCGGCGGCGCTTCGTTTTCCCGCCCGAGCCTGACAGTGACCGACGGACAGGTGATTAACGCAAGAGCTAAATAAAAAAATGAATTAAACAGGAGGCCAGGTTGCTCTCGCCAAGCGAAAACTAAACATGAAACGATAATAATAACAGCAATGATTATTACTCTTGCCAAGCGAGAGCTGAATAAAAAGTAGCAGCGTTGATAGCGAAGTTATCAGTTAAGACATAAAATTAGCGGGGTACATCGGAGAAGGGAAAGGCCTGGGGAAGAGAATGGGAGGTCTCGTGAATCAATAAGGCTCCCACCGCCATCGTCCTTGCTCCCGCAGCCTGGTCCTCGGTAGCGCTTGCGGGTTGAAGTAGGATGACAGGACAGTGCATCCTAGGTTGACCCGGCGAGACAGTTCCCGGATCCGCGCGATGCACCTTTCAGGAGAAGATCCGACGGTAGGCCCTCCTGGCTGATCCATCTCGCCGATGAGGTAGTCTCGCTCCAGAACCTCCAGCCTCTTCTCCACCGATTGGAGAAACTCTTTTGCTGCAGAGTCGTGGGCCCGCTCCCGCCAGATAAGCTTTGACAGGACGGCGACAACCTTCTTCCCCCGTCTTTTAGCGCTCCCGACACTGGTCAAGATCTCCTCCATCTCGTCAGATGAAGGGAAGTGGGAGCTCTCGCCATCTTCCCCCTCTCTGTCTTCTTCTTCTTCTTCCTCTGCGTCAGCTCCATTCCACGAGCCCAGATCCTCTGACAAGAATTCCAGTTAAGACGAGAGCTAAAGGATAATCGTGATAAACGTACCGCATACCTGCAGCATGGCGAGGACCCCCGGTCCATGGCAGGCGAGAAGGCCAGCCCCCCCCCCCCCCCCCAGTTCCAAAGATTAGGTGGAGCGGTTTTCCTTTTCCTGGGGGGTAGATTTTGCGAATGGTAATCCGGCTTGGCCGGAAGCGGGGGGGGGGGGGGGGGGGGGGGGGAGGTCTCCTCTCCCGTGGGATGGCTGGCATCCAACGGAGGCGCGGAAGATTCGGCAGTCTTTCCTCCCGCCTGTAGGAAGGAATCAACTGCGAGGGCAGGCTGATTTGCATCCCTTGCTTCGTTCTCCCGGGTAGCGAGACCCGGCTGGGCGGAAACTGGCACTGCGGGAAGACAGTTCAGCGTTCTAAGATTTGAGTTAAGAGCAAGAGTGGAAAAGTTACTTACAGTTCTCTGGTCAGGCGAAGGAGCCGCTCCCGTGACCCGCGGTTGGCCCTCAAAGGGGAGAGATGATAGGTCCAGGGGTTCCCGCGGGGACTTGATGACGTCGGGAACCGTTTCCTGCAAGAAATGTCGCATCAGCAACAAAGTGACTAGTGTTTTCAATAATTGGTGAATCAGACATACCTTCCGCGGAGAGGGATCGTCCGCGCGGCTTGGGGTCGGGGTAGGCGGGCTCCTGTTCTCGTGGGGCAGGTCTCGCTGGACCGCCTTCGCTTTCTTCTTTTTCTTCTTGGGCTGGGAAGGCTCAACGGCTGACGACTGTCTCGCCAACCATGGGGCAACCAAGGCACTATTAGCCTTGGCTCGCTCCTGTGCCGCATTGATGCGGTCTTGTAAATCCTGCGGAAGCGGTTTGTCGGCGCGCTTGGAAGGCATCGCAAGAGGAGGCGAGAACTCAGGCAAAGAATGATGATTCAAGGGGAGAATTATGACCGTCTATCATCACATATATTTATAGCCACGGTACGGCCCCCTAAAAGATTCCCTGATGTTGACACGTGCTCAGCGAATATTTATGGGTTGGACGTGTCTTTTCGAGCGCCGAGCTAGCTCAAAAAGAGCAGGGATTGTGTACAACCCCATATTCCCTGAGTCAGACCAGGAGGCGCAATGGTCACCATTAGGCTCGCCAGAGAAGTTCTCGCCCAAGTAGGCGGGAGCGCTTGCGCTAAGTGCTAAGCTCCCATCTCAAATGAGCTCTCGCCTGCAAGACGCCCCGTATTCGTCGAGCCCAGATCGTCGAGCGCAGCCAAATCGTCGAATGAAGGCCAACGCGGGAACGCTTGCGCTAGCACCCAGATCGTCTTAAAGAAGCTCTAGCCTATAGGCATGCGAGACCGCTTGCGCCAGGCTCTGGACATAAGGCTCTCGGTTCAGAGCTCTCGCCGAGTGAGGCCCAGGACCTTGGGTAAAATGACCAAATTACCCTCGGGTGAAATTACCCCCATACCCTCAGGAAAACAGCGAGATTCGGCTATTAGCAGATCAACTAGGGGCATTTCAGTAATCTCAGGACAGCAAGGACTATAAATAGACCTATAAGGGCTCTTTGGAAAGCAGGCTTTTCATTATCTTCCAACTTCCAGTGCTTTCTGAGGAGCTCCTAGCCCGGCTTTTGGCTTTGCAGGGGAAGCTCTCAGAGATCTTTCGGGTGTGAGGTGGGACCTCCCTACTGAGGCTTTGGGTCAGTCTTAGGTCCTTTGCAGCTAGTCGAGGGTTGAGGCTGGAAAGAAGTAGGTGTTGGCTGCACCCCTGTTTTTGAACTCCCGTTGAGGTCATTTTTGGCTTCAACAATGCTAATAAGACTTAGCGTTTCGTTTGGCGCGGCTTATTTGCTCCGATGAGTTTTGCTGGGGTCAAGTCCCTTTTGTAAAACACTCGGGGTGTGATTAGCCCTCTCCCCCATGATCCCACTATCCGAATGGGGATCACAGAGAGACTGCCGCACACACGATCGTCGCACGCGATCCCCAGCGCACCGATCCCACTTTGCCCACCTTTCGAGTAGCCGCCGCCGCCGCCGGGAGGCTCGCGTCGAGCCTCCCCTTCCCCGCAGCCACCTCCCGTGGCCGCGGGCTCCACCCGCAAGGGCGGCCAGGCCCGACCTCCCCTTCCCCACACCCGCCTCGAGCGGCCGCGGGCTACACCCGCAAGGGGCGGCGCACCGGACCGCCCCTTTACCGCGACCGCGGGCTCCGCCCGCAAGGGGCGCCATGCTTGGCTGACCCTTCCATGCGGCGCGGGCTCCGCCCGCAAGGGGTGGCGCGCGCCCGGCCGCCCCTTTGCCACGTCTGCCTCCCGAGGCTGCTGGCTCCACCCGCAATGGGCGGCGCGGCCCGGCCGCCCCTTTCCCGCAGCCGACTTCCGTGGTCACGGGCTCCGCATTTTCCATCGCCGGGGTGCATTCACCGCTGGTCCGGCCGTTTGTCCATGGCAGGCTTCCCTCGTCATTTGATCGCTCTGTAATGATCACCGCCATCCATTTCTTAAGTAACCACTCACTAACCATCATGATTAATGGGTGAGCAATATTAATTAAATATTTGGTCTGCAAATATAAAACATAATGAGCAAAATATATGCTCAAAACTATACAAAATAATAATAAAATTGATGGTTACGATGTGCGAATAGCCGCATAACTATCTTAACCACCTCCTGAAGCTTATAAAAAGACTCAGGCCTTCTCATTTCTCACCTTTTGGCTCCCTTGCTTTCTTCCTCCTCAGGCCAGAGCTCTGTCGGATTCCTCATACGAGCCAACTTCAAATCAACTTTAAGGCATCTTCAAGCCATCTTCAAGTCTCTTTCGAACCTTCTTCGAGCCACTGGTTGGCCATCGCCTCACCACCGAAATCTGTCTAAGTCCACGGACAAGCGACAAAAAGGAAATTCCTATAACAGCAAGCCCACATTCGTGCGCTTCGCAAAAGCCAAAAACCTCACGCGGAGCAGCTTATTACGCGTCATGAGCAGAAGACTCTCTTTCTATCATCTCCAAAGTGTAACGAGGAGCGACCTGTCGCCCTCGATTCTCTGAGAAAGCTGTATCTGTAAGCAAACAGTGAAGTTTGACCGGCACAGACCCGGTCGCCTGGTATTTTACCCAGTTGAGGGGTTTTTCCACGTCAAAAAATAGTGGGTACAATCTCTCTCTCTAATCGACTGTGTGCGTGCTTGACCGCTCCCTGAGCTAAGACGATTCGAGTTATTCCGTTCTGACTGGGGCGTCCAGTTTGGCAGCAACAATTTGGCGTCGTCTGTGGGAAGCTAGTTCTCATCATCCTCAGAAGACTACTACCCTCTACACTGCGATACTAGTGACTTGCTCACATGGACAGAAGGAACACCCAAACCACCAATGGATCACCCCTTAGAGGATGCATTGAGGCGGCTCCCTCTCACTCACTAGTCAACACGACTCTCAACGTGGAGGTCGCTCAGCCACCCGTTCCCGCCTTGGAAGGGTGCATGTAACATATGGAGGAGAGTCAAACCAAGATGCTCACCCTCCTTCAAAACATTGCAGCTCCTCCACCTCCCCCTTAGCCTCTCGGGCTGGTTAACCCCCTGCCTCCGGCTCAGGATCGCGTTCCTCCTCAGCAAGCCCCCCACGGGGAAAATGAATCTGAAGACTTTTCTGATGATGTCAGTTCCACACACCCCGCTCATCGAGGCCCTGGAGGCGACCGCCAGCATCTTCCGGAAGAAATAGCCCGGGCGCCACCGGAAGAAATGCTCAATCACGAAGAGATTCATGAGGTGATCGCCCAGGAATACAGACATCTTGGGCGATGTGACATCTTCGCACGCTGCCCTCTCCATCAGAGCTCTTTGCTCACAACCCAGGTTCGGGCACATCCAGTCCCGTGTGACTTTAAGCTCCGCAACATCAAGATGTTCAACGGAACAGACGATCCACTTGAACATGTCAATCATTTCCTAACAAAAATCAGGATTTTCAGTGTCGCGAATCATTTCTTATGTCAAGTTTTCCCAGCCACTTTAAAGGGTCAGGCTTGTACCTTGTTTCATTCTCTCCAAGAAGGAATCATTTTCACTTTTGCAGAGTTAGTAAGGCAGTTTTCGGAGCAGTTAGTTGTCAATCGTAAAATTATTCGAGATCCCTCGCACCTCTCGGGTATCCTCCAGAATGAGGAGAATCCCTCAAAAACTTCTTCCATCGCTTCACTTCAGAAGCACATCAAATCTCGGGGGTAGACCCCGAACTTCTCAGAGGCGTCTTCCTTGCTGGACTCCACCCAAGCAGTTTCTATTCAGCTCTCATTAGAGAAACTGTTCCCAATTACCCTTACCTTATTCATCGGTTCGAAGCTCAGATAGCGGACGACAAGGCCATTAAAGCACATCGCCAGCATTATGAAGGCGGACAGAAGAGGAAGAGGGGACAAGAGCAAGCGCCTGTTAGGCATGAAGAGCAACGCCAGGATTTGCGCCAGAATGATAACCGTCAACGCGACCTGCCAAGGAATGGGGGGCAGCGTCCGCCTCGAGAATACACTCCACTAAATACCACCAGCACCAACGTGATGTACGCAATTTAGGGTGATCCAACATTTCAGCGACCGAGAGTACCACCGCCAAACCCCAGAGTTGACCAGTCAAAGTACTGTGAGTTTCACTACACAACTGGTCACACTATCGAGGAATGCTCCAGGCTGAAGAACGAAATCGAGTGCCTTATCTGTAAGGGACTCCTTGGAAGGTTTTTATAGGGACAAGCGCAAGGTCAGCAAATACAATGTCAAGAAAGAGACAAGCAGAATGCACTGCATGGGGCCCCAAGCGCCAAACAAATGGTAAGCAACATTGAAACCATCATTGTGCCCCCATTCCTCTCTACTCAAATATTTTTAGTTGAAACTACAGATGAAACCCGTACAGACGCAGAACTGAACCCGGATTCCACCATCTCCTTCAGAAATGAAGACCTCGAAGGGTTGCAGATTTCCGATCAGGACCCGCTTGTCATAACCACAGGGATAGGAGATCCTTGTTTCAACGTTAAAAGATTTCTCATAGACAATAAGAGTTCAATTAATGTCATGTTTTTATCCACTTTCTATAACATAAAACTTATCCCCAACATCTCAATACTGCCACGGGACCAGCATATGGTTTCGACAATTGTCCAGTTCCCATTCAAGGAATGATTACCCTGCTAGTAACAATGGGTGAATTTCTGAGGTAGGTTACGCATGATATGTAGTTTGTCGTCATCGACTTAAGTTCACTCTACAACGCCATCTTCGGAAGGCCGACCCAGTCAGTGTTTGGAGCAATCCCGTCAATTCCTCACATATCCATGAAGTTCCCGACCCCATGAGATGTAGGGGTCATTCGCGGAATTCAAGAAACGGCTCATGCCTGCTACTGAAAACAGGCTCAACCAGAAGTTGTGATCATATTTGAAATCAGAGATGTCAACATACGCATCAAAGTCGTCACACTACAAGGAAGCTCTTCATAGAAGAAACCCCCCCCCCCCCCCCCCCCCCCGCTGCCAATAACACAACACCACTTTATTCTATATTCATTTTAATTTTCTGTCTTAAATTTTATATGACGTAAAAGTCACGAGCCACGACTCGTGCAGACTATTTCTTGATATGATTATATTGCGATTTATTTTTCTTATTCTAGATTCGAGACTTCTTCGATCAGGCTAGGCCACTTCCCAGATTGAATAATTATATTCTCTGACGTTCAATTTCCGACCAGGCTTAGACACTTCTAGATTGAATATTTACATTCTTTGGAAGCCACTTCTTCGGCCAGGCTAGGCCACTCCCCAGATTGAATACTTACATTCTCCGGCGAGCAATCTCTGACCAGGCTCGGACACTTCCAAATTGAATCTTTACATTCTCTGGAAGCCACTTCTTTGGCCAGGCTAGGCCACTCCCCGGATTGAATACTTACATTCCTCGGCGAGCAATCTCGAACCAGGCTCAGACACTTCCAGATTGAATCTTTACATTCTATAGAAGCCACTTCTTCGGCCATGCTAGACCACTCCCCGGATCGAATACTTACAGTATCCGGCGAGCAACTCATACTCGGGCTAGGTCGCACAACCAGATCGAATATTTACATTTTTCGAAGGTCTGATCGAATACTTACATTCATCATCATTACTGCAGGTCAACGCCCCACCATCTCCAGGGTCTGCCCCCCTCACGGTCTCATCGTCAGATCTAATACTTACATTCTTCAGCACTGTTAGAAAGTAGCGAAAAAGAGAGAACAAGCGGATAAACTTTTGAATAATTGAAATTTTATTATCCAAAAAAGATAACTATTACAAAGGTATGCCCTCCCTTATATAGAATGGAGGAGAGATGAGAGAATACAAATAAGAGATGTGGGACTAAAAATATACAAGCTAAGCGAACTATACAAAGTAAACCGCACAAGCCGCGCGGTTAGACAGAAGGGCTAACCGCACGGCTACAACAAGAGAAGCAGAGAGGTCGCCTGTGAAGATCGCTAGACCGCCCGGTTTACAAGCCGGTGAGTCAAACCGCCAGACCGCGCGGTCTTCAACCCGCCAAGACAGACCGCTCGGTCACCAACTTCAACACTCCCCCTCAAGCTGGAGCATATATATCAATCATGCCCAGCTTGTCGCAAACATGCAGAAACGAGGCGGAAACTGGCTTGGTGAAGATGTCAGCCAGCTCTTTATCAGACGTGACAAACGGAGTGCAAATTTGTTCTTTTAAAATCTCTTCACGAATGAAATGGCAGTCAACCTCAATGTGCTTTGTTCTTTCATGGAATACCGGATTTTTGGAGATGTATATGGCGGCCTTGTTATCACAGAACATAGGTAGAGGATGGTTGTACACCTCTCCTAAATCTAGCATGAGAGCCCGCAACCATTTCAACTCACAAGTGGTTGATGTCATACTGTGATACTCAGCTTCTGCACTGGACCTGGAGACAACAGACTGCTTCTTGCTCTTCCAGCTCACCAGATTTCCCCCAACAAAGGTGCAAAAACCTGAGGTTGACTTGCGATCCCCTTTGTCATCAGCATAACTTGCATCTGAGTATGCTTCAATCCTCAGATGACCATTCTTCTGAAAAAGTAATCCTTTCCCAGGCGCTGCTTTGACATACTCCAAGATCCGCAAGGCGGACTGTAGATGACACTCCCTAGGCGCTTGCATGAATTGACTCACCTTGCCCACAGCATAGGAAATGTCGGGTCTGGTCACTGTGAGATATATGAGCTTACCAACGAGACGCTGTACCGCGAACTATCTGAAAGAGGAGGCGAATCATCTGTCCAGGTTTGTCCTCCCTAGTAGCCATGGGGCATCGAGCAGGTTTTGCTCCAGTTAATCCTGCCTCTTTTAAAAGATCAAGGGCATACTTACGCTGAGAGAGAACTAAGGAGTCGGGCTTCCGAGAGAGTTCGATCCCCAGAAAGTACTTTGGAGAGCCCATATCTTTAGTGATCAGATGTTGGCGAAGATGTCGCTTTGTCAGGGCTACCCCTTCCTGGTCATCGCCAGTGAGAAGAATATCATCGACGTACACAGCAAGAACAACCAGCCCAGAAGGAGTTTTGCGAATAAAGAGAGAGTGATCAGCAGAGCTTCGCACAAAACCAACAGCTGCCACAATGCCGCTGAACTTGTCAAACCAAGCTCGAGGACTCTGCTTGAGGCCATAAATTGCCTTCTGCAGCCGGCATACTCGTGTCTCCCCTGAGCAACATACCCAGGAGGTTGCTCCATGTAAACGGTCTCGTGAAGATCACCATAAAGGAAGGCATTCTTGACGTCCAGCTGAGAAATCGGCCAATCCCGATTGACGGCCACAGAGAGAAGGACCCGGATAGTGCTGAGACGAGCCACAGGGGAGAAGGTGTCAAAGTAATCAACCTCATAGGTCTGAGTAAAGCCCTTAGCAACAAGGCGAGCCTTATACCGATCCACAGTGCCGTCTGGGCTAAATTTGACCACAAAGACCCAGCGGCAGCCAACAACATCAGTACCGAAGGGAGGAGGAACAAGAGTCCATGTACCCCGCTCCGTGAGGGTCGCCATTTCCTCATCCATGGCCAGCTTCTAGTGGGGAATAGCAAGGGCATCCTGATAGGAACGAGGGGTGGCAGTGGCCGAGATAGCCAGTACAAAAGCTCTGCGAGCAGGGGTAAGACGATCGTAGGAAACAACTGCAGCAAGCGGGTGTTGGGTACAGGCCCGAACCCCTTTGCGAAGAGCAATCGGGAGATCCAGGTCAGCAGGTGCCTCAGTATCCGGAGTATCCGTGGTGGAGAGAGCTGGCCCGGGAGTAGAGAGAGATGGCAGCGGAGTGGAGGGAGAAAGCGGAGTAGAGGGTGGAGATGATGAGGATGGGGAAGACGGTGGAGTGGGTGGAGAGGGCGGAACATCAGTGGGAGCAGAGGGAATGGATGGGTTGGTATGAGAAGTAGGATCAGGAGGAGTAGAAGAGGAAGCGGGGGAGAAGTAAGAGGCATTGGTAAAGAAGGTGACATCCGCAGAGACAAATTGCTTGCGGGTAACAGGGTCAAAGCAGCAATATCCTTTCTGAGTGGGAGAGTAGCCCAGAAAGACACATTTGGTGGCACGTGGTGAGAGTTTATCACGGGTGGCAGCGGGAGAGTGCACAAAAGCGGTGTACCCAAAGATGTGCAGAGGAAGAGGAAAGGGATCCTTGTCCGGATAAAGAATGGAGAAGGGGGAAGCACCGTGGAGAACTGTGGAGGGAAGGCGATTGATGAGATAGCAGGAGAGGAGGACAGCATAGCCCAATAGGAGCGAGGAACATGCATTTGAGTCATCATAGTGCGAGCGACATCAAGGAGGTGACGGTTTTTGCGTTCCGCCACCCCATTTTGTTGTGAGGTGTAGACACAACTTGTTTGACGAAGAACACCATGGTGAATACAAAAGGAGGAGAAGTCATGGCTAAGATACTCCTTAGCATTGTCTGAACGAAGTAGCTTAATAGACGTATCAAACTGAGTCTTAACCATACAATAAAAGGAGGTCCAAACAGAGAACAGCTCGGAGCGATCTTTGAGAAGATATACCCACGTACATCGAGAGAAATCATCAATGAAGGTGACAAAATAGGAACTACCCCGACCGATGGTGAGGTTAGGAGCGGGACCCCATATGTCAGAGTGAACGAGGTCGAACGGACGGGAAGAGCCCCGACTTTGCGTTGGTGGGAAGGATGAGCGGTGATGTTTGCCAAGTTGACATGCATCACAGTTTAGAGGAGGATGATGAGGAGGGAGGTGCGGCAGGAGCTGGCGGAGAATTCGGGGAGGAGCATGTCCAAGGCGAAGATGCCATTGGAGAAGATCTATAGAGGAGGAGGAGAAGGCGGATAGAGCAGAAACGTTGTTGAGGAAGTAGAGGCCACCACTCTCAGTCCTGGTAGCAATCGTCCGTTGGGAGTCCGGATCCTGAAAAGCACAAGAGCTAGGGGTGAATATGACAGAACACCGTAGTTGCTTGGATAAAGAAGTAACCGATAATAAATTGCACGGAAACTTGGGCACATAGAGGGTATCAGCCAGGCAGAGAGATGGAGTGACTTGAACCATGCCCGTCCCATGGACCGGGGAGGGAGATCCATCAGCAACAATGACCGGGGGCAACTGAGCATGTGTGTCAAGAAGAGAGAAACATTGAGGATTGCCTGTCATATGATGGTTGCACCAGAGTCGATTAGCCATCTTCCGCGAGTAACAACATGAGCACTACCAGAAGAGGTAACCACGGAGGCGGACATGCTGGAGGAGGGAAAGCCATGGAAGCAAGAGAGGAGCAAGCCGCGACGATAAGAACAAGCCGCGAGAAAGAGAAAAGAGCACCAAGCCGGGCGAACAGAAAATAGGTCGGGCGGCTAGGAAGGCCGCTACAAGAAGCAGAGTAAAGCAGAGGGAAAGAAGTCGCACGGCTTGAAAAAGTCGGGCGAACAGAGGAGAACAGGTCGCACGGCAAAAGATGAGGCCGGCGCGACTAGCAAGAGGTAAAAGGCACAGCGGGAAGAGGTCGCGCGGACTGAAAAGGCCGAGCGAACAGAAGAGAGGAGAAGAGCAGGTGACCGCGACCAAGATGCGGGTGAGAAAGGAACAACCCGCACGGTCAGGCAGATCACAGCTGCAAACCGCGAGTAGAGGGACAAGCGGATATGGGGAAAGCAGAAGCAGACAGGGAGAAGGAGTCCGCAGCGGGTAGAGACAAGCCACAAATACTAGGAAGTCAGAGAGGCAAGAAAGAGCAAGGAGCGCGGCGACAAGGAAACAGGTCGCTGCGACTAATAGCAGTAGGAGAAGAGAACCAAGAAGAAGCAAGCCGCGCGAATAGGGCAGCGGACAGAAACAAGCCGCTCGAACAGGGTAGCGGACAGAAGAGAAGGCAAGCCGCGAGACAGGTCGCAGAAAGCAGAAAACAAGCCGCGAACAACAGAGAGCGCACAGAATCAGGAGGAAATGACAGTGTCCTCTGATACCATGCTAGAAAGTAGCGAAAAAGAGAGAACAAGCGGATAAACTTTTGAATAATTGAAATTTTATTATCCAAAAAAGATAACTATTACAAAGGTATGCCCTCCCTTATATAGAATGGAGGAGAGATGAGAGAATACAAATAAGAGATGTGGGACTAAAAATATACAAGCTAAGCGGACTATACAAAGTAAACCGCACAAGCCGCGCGGTTAGACAGAAGGGCTAATCGCACGGCTACAACAAGAGAAGCAGAGAGGTCGCCTGTGAAGATCGCTAGACCGCCCGGTTTACAAGCCGGCGAGTCAAACCGCCAGACCGCGCGGTCTTCAACCCGCCAAGACAGACCGCCCGGTCACCAACTTCAACAAGCACCCAGATCGAATACTTACATTCTCGAGCAATGAGCTCATAGTTAGGCTAGTTCGCTCAACCAAATCGAATATTTACATTCTCCGACAGTCGGATCAAAAAATTACATTCTTCGCCATTACTACATGCCAATAACCTGCCATTGCCAGGGCCTGACCCCCTCTACCCCCCACCCCCCCCCCTCCCCCCACTCGCGCGGTTGCATCATCGGGGAAAATACTTACATTCTCCGGCACCGGGATCGAATACTTACATTCTATGGCAATCGACTCATAGCCAGTCTAGGTCGCATAACCAGATCGAATATTTACATTCTCCGGCGATCGGATCGAATACTTACATTCTCTGTTGTTATTGTAGTCAATGCCCTGTCATCGCCAGGGCCTAGCCCACTCGCAACAACATCGTTGGATCGAATACTTATATTCTCTGGCACCCGGATCAAATACTTACATTATCCGACAATCCTCTCTTGGCCAGACTCGGCCCCACAATAGGATTGAATCAATACATTCTTCGACCCCCAGATCAAATACTTACTCTCTTCGGTAGTCCTCTCAAAGCCGAGCTAGACTCCATAGTCGGATTGAATCCTTGCATCCTTTGACCCTTGGATTGAGATGATACACTCTCTCACACTACCATAATCTTACATTCCACCTGCTACCGGGATCCGAAAAACAAAAGCAAAAAGAACAATAATGTCATGTCAACATAAGCGCAAGTGCGCTACATAAATCACTAAAGGGTAATGACGAACATACATCTAACACAAATGAACAAATGCAAGCATATTCAAGCATACAAAAGTAAAAGTACAAGCTATTACTCATATCTACAACAGACTCAAGGCTCTCCGTCTTCATCATCAGAAATAACTTCAAAACTAAGGCTTGAAACGTTGCTCTACAGACACTTGGCTACTAGGCAAAAATCCTTCGACAGGCCACGTCTTCACGCAATATCGCAGACGTCATCCATCTGAGGCTCAACCTATCGGGTCCTAACATCCTCGCGAACCTCCTTAGCAAGCAAGTCCCAATCGTGCATGTAATCCAAGGAATCCTTGTACTCCTCAAGATAAGCTGCCTTCATCTCAAGTATGCATTCTTCTGAAGAAAGACATGATATCTCCGCCTTGCAAGCCTCCATCTCCGCCCACAACACGGAGATCTCCTCACGATCAGTCTTCAAAGTCTACACGATTTTTTCCGCCATCAACTTCTCTGACTGAAACGATGATCGGGATTCCTCCATCTCAGACTTCAACTCTGAACTGATCCGCCGAAATCAGGATACCTCCCGATCTAACTCCTCTTGGAGGCCACAACTGAAGTTTGTTAAAATTCCTCAAAATGATCAGGTAGATAGCTCTGATACCAAGTAAAACTTTCAAAGCTATCAAGATGACAACTTGATCAAGCAGAAAATGGGAGCCAGGCATAGGAACACACAACCATAAACCAAGCTCAATAAATCAAAAATAACAGAAGGCAACAAACAAGTCTTGTAGTATCAACAATCTTCTTTACAAGACAGGGCATGTAACATCCCTCAGACTTCTAGACCCCTAAGATGGTTTTGTCATGACTGGGTCATGACAAAACCCAGAGAAGCACAAAAAGGTTTGGGTGAACGTGGGAATTAGGGTGTGAACCATCTTGGTCTGCAAATAGTAGAATTCCTGACTCCATGACCCCGCCACAACATCTCTAACCCATTAGATGGTTCATTAGAGCCATAGAGACCCATTTGAGTCAACAAAAGAGGTCAAGTTGACCAAGGTCAACCTTAAGCCTAAGAAAGTCAACTTAGCTCAATTGACCACCTAAGTGTCAAATTACCTCACCCTTAGTCTCTTGGCATCATGGGGGACCCAATGGCCCCAAAAGTCCCATGCCTAAGTCACCCAAGTGGCTAATTTGGACAAACTCCCATAGCTCAATTTGTGCAATTTGGGCTAACCTAGCCCAATCCAAGTGGGCTAAGCCCAAACTAGTGTGGCCCATTGGTCTAGGAGGTGGAGCGGCACCTTTGGGGCCCACCAAATTCAGAGATTGGTGACTAGGAGAGAGAGAATGGGAGTTTCCCCAAATTTGTAGGAGAGAGAAAACAAGGGCTTAATGGCCATCATGGCCATGGAGGCTCCATAATCCCCACTTTTATGGTGCTTTTACTCCTCTGAGGGAGAGGAGAAGCTTTCAGGAGTTGGCCTGCCATTTGGGTGGCCCAGCCCGCTTAATTTGGCTAAAACCGAAAAGTTGGGTTTTTGGCCATTAATGGTGATTGATGAAATTGTGGAGTTACAAACCTCCTCTCTCAAATCCCTTCTTTAAGAACCTTCACCAGAGCAAGGGCAAGCGTTTCCACTGATTCCTTTTTAATTCCATTGAGGTTGGTGTAGAAGTTGTAGAAGAGCCCAAGCTCGGTGTCCGGGAATGGTGAGGAGGCAAAACACATACATTCAAGCCACAAACCAGGTCCTCCTCTACTCCTTCTTCATGGGTTAGATCTTAGGAATCTTTAAAGATAAGAATCGGGATCAATTGAGCACGATCTAATGGAATTTTTCCACTGGTTTTCCGTGAAAATGAGGGTGTCGGGTTCGCTGGAATCCGCCGTCTACGGCGGCCAAACCACCCCGGCCGATAGCCCTCACCTCAATAGTGGTGGCGGTGGCGGTGGTTGGCCGGGCAGGTGGCCGGAGGGTCGAGAATTGGATCTGGAGTTGGCTCCAGGTCGGGCGAATCTATTTCGCTGGCTGGAAGAAGAAGAAAGCCAGGAGCCGCCGATTCTGCTTTAAGATCCGTGCAGATCAATATATATTAAATTTGATTTATTTATATTTCTGTCGCATAATTTCACATTTTTGGAATTTAAATTAAAAATACTTAGAGGCCTTTTTAGAAAAAGTGGTCAACATGAAACTTGTAGCCCTATGAGTCTCATTTATTTTAAAATTGATTTGAACTAATTTGTAGTTCAGATCAGACCACATCACTTATTTTGGTGAGGTCTATACTTATAGTTGATCAGAGATTGTTTGGGGCGCCTCCATCAATGCTGACCTCCAAATGACTTGAAATTTGGAACATGAGCCATTCATATCTAGTTTTATAACATATTTTTGGAAAACGTTTCCTAAAGTTTTGGAAATCATTTCATTTTTCATGTAAGGTTTAATTAAAGGATCTAATGACCTCCAAATCCTCCCAAATTTTGGTGAGTGGTCCTTGGGGTCAATATAAGACTCTGTATAAAATTTCATCCCATTTAGAGATGATTTGGTTTGGATTTTGGTTAACCCTTACCTAGGCCTAAAAGGGTCATTTAGGTCAAAGTGTCCCCTGTGGGTATTGAGTGACCAAATCACCTCAACAGAGTTTGAGACTTGGGCCTTTATTATGAAAATAAACACCTCCATAAGGAATTTGGTGGTATTTGGACACATGCACCCCACTTTAATCACTTGGAAACTATTTAAGTATATACATATTATGGAATAATTAAGGGGTCCTATGACTTTGGATCTTCATGAGATTTTGGTAGGGGTAATGTCATATTAATATTAAACTCTGAAATTTATTATATGATGTTTATATAACAGTAGCTCATACTTGTATTTATAACCTTCATCTTGCCCCTTGTGATGATATTGAAGTAACCATGGTTAAATTAACTTAGAATGTTATGAAACTTTGGCAATGATGATTAAATATCATTTAGATATATTAGTAAATTATTTGGAATAATTGGGCATTTCCTCTTAGTATTTCATGTGTAAAGTGAACTAGTGCACATTATTTTGATAAAAAGAAAATAAATACTATATCTTGCTGCAAAATTGTGTTACTTGGCCAAAGAAAGTTTTAGGGCATAATAAAGCTTAGAAAATTATTACATGTTGTTTGGATGAGTTTACAAGAATGTGAAAGTGCAGGTTAGATCTGATATACTCTAGAGGGGGGGGGTGAATAGAGTATGGTGCTTACTAAAAACTTTTTACAACTTTTGTTGTATTCCTAAGTGAACAGGAAAGCAAATAAAATAAAGAAAACACAACAACTATCTAAGCACAGAGCAATCACAGAGCACAGCCAGAAATTAAAAGAAAAGAGCAACCAGAAGACACAAGGAGCTATAGTGGTTCCCCAATCAATCTGGGTACATCCACTCTTCTACCACCCTAGGTAGGAATCCACTGCAGGATGAGTTGATCCGGTGTCCTGGGCACCAATGAGCTTTTGATAAGGTGCTCAAAAACCAACCCTCAAGTCTTTTGGAAGGAGACTTGCAACCAGAATAATTTTGAAGGGATTTAAAACCCTGTACAGGAATTGGAAAGAGGGTGATAGTGTCTTCTCTGTCAACAATCAGAGAGAAGACTTGTGGATTGATTGTAGCAGATCTTGCTCCCCCTGAGATCTTGAATTAGTCAGGAATGCTGGAGTACTGCTTCAGGGTGATAGGTCTTCAAGAACCTAGAATGTCTGGACCAGAAATGCTTCAGGAACTTCTTCTGACAGGTAGAACTTTGTTGTCCTTTGAAGTTGTCCTGAGAATAGAGAGAAGAAGACTCTTGATTGAATTGGATTGTTCTTCTTCTTCTTCTTGAAAATGTTCCCTGGTCAAGGCTGATTGCAGTCAAGAACTTTTGATTTGAGAATGATTGTTCTTCTGTGCAATCTGAGTGTCTGTCTGATTGTATGTATTGCTTGTTGTACTTAGATTCTGTTATTCTGTTACTGCTTGATCTTTTTCTTTCTCTGTATGTCTATCTCTGACTGAGGAACATTTAAACTTTTTAATGTTGAGCAGTAATTGCAGTCGGCCTTGGAAAGAATCAGCAATCAATGACTTTCCTAACTGTCTCATAGAAAAACGACATGTAATCGTCCATAGTAAATGCGCGTTCTAACGGTAATATTCCGAGAAGATCTGGAAATAAATGTTCAGGAATCAGCGTCAAGAAACGGGACGGGAAACTTGAAGAAAACCTAGTCTGGATTCGTCGAGCGGAGAACACACTTCGTCGAGCTGCACTTGTGTTCGTCGAGCTGAGCTTGAGTTCATCGAGCTGAGCTTGAGTTCGTCGAGCCGAGCTTGAGTTCATCGAGCTGAGATTGAGAGAGTTCGTCGACCAGACAATCTTCATTCGTTAAACAGATAGACTTCATTCGTCGAGCTGAGAACCAAATTCGTCGAGCTGAGAAAAGTTCTGGACTTAGGCAAAATACTCTGCATCTGCTGAAATGCTGTGTCGACATAAGTTGGTGTCGACAGATTGATCTTGGTGTCGACACAAGTCCTCTGGTGTCGACATAAGCGGGTGTCGACTGATATCCTAGTGTCGACACAAAGCCTCTGGTGTCAACCTAAGCTGGCGTCGACACAAATTGTCTGGTATCGACACAAACCATAAGTGTCGACACAAATTCTCTGAGTCCAGAAATCGTCGAGTAGAGTACAGTATTCGTCGACCTGAGAAGCTGACTTCGTCGACCTGAGAAGCTGACAACTTGAGGTCCAAGTTCGTCGAGCTCAGAATATAATTCGTCGACCGAAGCTTGAAGCTGGACTTAAAAAAATTTGAAGTTCTCCTGACTTTGGCTTGATGTAGAAACTGAGTCTTCATCGAACAGAGAACACAGATCGTCGAGCTCAGCACTAAGAATTGTCTCACGATCGTCGAGCGCATAACTCCTTTCGTCGAGCTGAGTTCGACGAACGTCGAACTCACTTTACTTAGTCTTGAAAACTTGTTAGACTGGAGTCTCTGGTGGTCTTGTTGAAATCTGGTCCATCTGGAGTTGGGCCTAAGTACTTGACCTAGACTCTAGAACACAACTTGACCCTGGCTATACATAATGGGTCACATCCTAAGTCAGTGAACCTAGCCCAAATCAACTAGGGATCCAATAATCTCCCCCTTTTTGGGTGTGGTCACTAATAGAGACTCAAAACAGAAAAACAAAGTAAGAAAAGATATATATCTGGCAGAGAATTATAATACATACAACAGATATATATATACACAGCTTTGTTTAACAGATAGCATAGTTTGAAAAACCAAAAATAGACAGAAATTGAAACAACAAGAAAATTACTTCTTTGGCTTCTTCTGCTGAGGTTTTTCTTCAGATGTCTGCTCTCCTGGCTTCTTGAAAATAATTTCTCTGTTAGGATTTTGAGCTTGAGCCACTGTCATGGGCATATCAGCTGCCCCAATGATTTTCAATGAAGTTGCTCTAGGGACAACTGATTCTGGATGAAGTTTCATATAATCATCAACATTAAACAATTTGTTTCCTTTGTCAAACCTTTTCAGCTCTTCCTTTCTATACTTTGACATGGTTGAAAGACCAGAGATATCTTTGCCTTCAGCCTTGGCTTTATTTATCAAAGATAGACCAACCAGCTCTTGGTACCTAGCCATTCTTGCAGTATTTGCAGTTTCTATATCTTCAAAAGGGATTGGAGGAGAGAGAGGTCTCTTTGGACTATCAGCTTTTTGAACTTCAGAACTTTGTTGCTGTTGCTGCTGCTTATGCTGTTAACTTTGACTTCCTGAGGAGGATGGCCTCTGCTCGCTGCTTCCAGAAGATCTCCCTGACTGTCTTTGATAAGTTTGCATTGGGGCAGATCTCTGGGAGCTAGAGCCACTGGCACCAGCTACTAGAGGAGGAGGAGGATCCTTTCTGTACCTGTGCACTGGAGGGGGGAATATCTCCTACTTCTCTTTCTATCCTTCTGTTGGTTATTTGATAGCCACATCCATCCAGGCATCCCCTTGTATGGAGTTATATTGTGCAGAATATAGTAAGGGGTGTCAGCAGTGGGATTTGGCTTGGGAGCTGGAGGAGGAGCAGTCTTTCTCTTCTTTGCCAACAATCTCTTTTTCTTAGCAGCAGCATCTTCATCTGAGTCATCATCATCATCTTCTTCAGACTCAGAACCTTGAGGGATGTCATATAGAGCATCCAAAGCTTTCAAAGCTTTATCAGAAATAACTGCTTTTTCTGGAGGAGGGGCAGAAGGTTCAGGAATAGGGGTTTCAACAACAAGAGAAGAAGTATCTGTACAAGAATCAGAAACAAAAGAGACAGAGCTATCAGCTACTGCCTTATTCTCTTCTTCAATTTCAGCCTAAATAAGCTCATCTAAAGTAGGCATTGGAGAGTCATACATAACAAAATCTGGTGCTGAAACTGGCACTAAAGTATCTTCTGGAATGACCTTTGAGCTAGAAGCTGAGATGGAGACTGAAACGGAGAGAGCAAAATTGTCGCAGAGTTTCTTAGCAATTGCTGGACTAGCTGGAGAGGTATAAGGTACAATAGCCAAAAGTGGCTTAGAGAAATCAGCTGGAAGAGATTGCATATATACAGTATCAAAATTACTCAACAATACAGATAAATTCACTGTGGGATTTAAATAGAAATCACCAACAGGAGTTATTTGTGCAACTGACTCATCCAAATCAATGTCAGAATCCATAAATTGAATCAGCTCAATCATTTCAGAATCAAAATCTGACAAAAGTGTTGTATCCTAATCTGAATCTACATCTGCTTGAGAGGGAACTGCTACTATGACTGCTGCTGCTGTTGTATCTACATCTGCTGCAACTTCATCACTTAGCATCTCCCCCTGCCTGGGTTAAGGAATACTTGGAGCCAGGCCCCTAGATGAAGAGGGGACAGCAGATAGGAGAGAGATTTGGGTAGATAAAGAATGGATGGAGGTCACAAGAGGTGTAATGGCCTCTTGGATGAGATATTTTATGAGAGGAGTGAGCAAAGAGATGATGGTAGATGGATCAAATGAGGAAGGGGAAGAGGATGGAATGGGAGGAGGAATAACAGATGGAGTGGGGGCATCTGGCATTATGGTGTCTGAGGGTATGGTGTAAGATGGAATGGTGGATAAGTGTGGGGGAAGAGGAGACTGTGGAGGTGTAGAAATTATTGTCTCATGAGGGGAAACTGGAGGAGTGGGTTGTTGATTAACTTGTAGAGGGGAAGATGAAGGTGGAGATGGAATGTTTGAAATGTCAAGTGGTGGAGATGAAGGAGGGGTAGACACATGAGGAGGCTTCTTGGGAGGAAGGGGTGCTGGAAGAGATGGTTGAGATGGACGAACCTCTTAGCAGGGTGGGGAGCGGCCTTTACAGCCCTTGTGCTCTCTGAAGTTTGGATGGAAGAGGAAGAACCCTTGGAGGGTTTAAAGATAGTCCTCTCCCACCTGCCAAACAGAGCGCAAGTGAGGCACTTGCTGGCGTTTATGAAGATGGTCGGGGAGACCATACAGTCAGCAGCCTTCTCCTTGAGAAATATTCTCAATATTCTGCCAAAGCAGACTTCCTTCTTGATGTTCTTCTTCTTGATCAATTAAAAGAAAACCTTACTCCAATCAACATGTCTCTTATTCACTACTGCACACATGATTAGAAATTGGTGACGGGTAATATAGTCATGAGCAGAGTGCTTGACCATCAGTATTTTTCCCGTAATGTCCGCCAGAAACTAGTAGGCGGCGGACAGTTGCTTTTTCAACAACTTATTAGGGTTGTTACCATAATAACCCATCAATTTCATCATATTATTGAATTCCTCAGAATCCATTTCCATGTTATCTTCTCCGTTGATCAAACCAAATATCTCAGAAAGAACCGCGGGAGACAATGAAACAGCAGTACTCTCTATATTGTCGGTCAAAGCATCATCTTCAGAAACAGCTGATGTATATACCCATTCCCTTATTTCTGTTCCATGTAGTTTAATGTGCCTGGTCATGAAATCCTTTAAATTGAGTTCTTCCAGTAATTCCAAAATGTAGAGGAAGATAGGATCCGAATGTTGGAAAGACTCAAAATCCATATCGAATCCTGTATCAAACTTCATTGCTGCTAGGGCTCCTGCTGGAATCGCCATTGATGAACCTGCAAGAAACATAGAGAGAAACGGCGATCAAGAGAAAGGAACTGAAAGCGCGGGACGGAGGTCGAAGAAAACCTAGATATAAGGTTTTCAGAATATGAATCGACAAGCTCCGTTCCACAAAAAAAGAGAAATTCTTCGAACTGAGCTCGACGAAATAAATTATAAACAGATAATTCGTCGATCTCATCCAGAAGAATCGAAAACAGTTCGTCGAACTTCGTTCGACGAAATGTCTTCTGAAGCAAAGTTCATCGATCTCCGGTCGACGAAGATTGTTTCCTCACACAGAGAATTCGTCGATCTCCGTTCGACGAGAATCTCTCAAACTTTCCCTAATTCGTCGAACTCCGTTCGACGAACTCTGGAAAATTCATCGAATGCAGACAGAAACAAGGTTAACTCTTCTCCATTAAGCATTCCCAGTTGATTTATAAAGAACAGATGGGTTTTCTCATCCAATGGCTTGGTGAAAATGTCTGCTCTCTATAGATCAGTAGGAATATGGATCAAGTTAATTTTCTTTTTGTCCACATTATCTCTAATGAAATGATGTCTTATTTCAATATGTTTAGTCCTAGAATGGTGAACTGGATTCTGTGCTATAGCAATAGCACTAGTATTATCACAAAATAGAGTTGAATTATTTAAGTTGACACTATAGTCTAAGAGTTGGTTTTGTATCTATAGTATTTGTGAACAGCAGCTGCCAGCAGCCATGTATTCTGCTTCTGCAGTTGATGTTGACACAGATGTTTGCTTTTTACAAAACCAGGAGACAAGTCTCATACCAAGGAACTGGCAAGTTCCAGAGGTACTTTTCCTGTCCACTCTACATCCAGCATAGTCAGCATCTGAGTATCCAGTTAACTCAAACTCTGACTCTGCAGGATACCAAAGTCCTAGACTAGGGCAACTCTTTATATATCTCAAAATTCTTTTTAGGAAAATAAGGTGAGATTCTTTAGGGTTCACTTGGAACCTAGCACACAGACATGTGGCAAACATTATATCAGGTCTGCTGGCTGTGAGATATAATATGGATCCAACAATTGCCCTATAATTTTTCTGATCCACTGGTTTTCCTGCTGCATCAGAATCCACAACAGCATTTGTAGCCATAGGGGTTTTCATCCCTGAAGCATCACCCATTCCAAACTTTTTGATAAGCTCTTTAGCATACTTAGCTTTTGAGAGGAAGATACCATCTGGGAGCTGCTTCACTTGGAGACCAAGGAAGTAGGAAAGCTTGAAAGAAATATTGTCTAACCACCTAGAGGGGGGTGAATAGGTGTACTTGATCTTTTTTACTTTAAGACAGACAAACTGTTTTGTACTATAAGCAGCAAATGCAAATTCTACAGTTATCACAACACAGCAACCATAGAAATAAACATTCACAGAGTACACACAGTGTTTATAGTGGTTCCCCAAGGTCTGGGTACATCCACTTTCCCCCTTCGCCTATCTAATAGTGTACTAGATTCAGCCTAACTTCTGCACTTCTCCTCAGATCCTCAGATCCTACAGCTCAGAACCCCAAACCAGGTTCCTACAACTCAGAGTGTCCCTGCTCCTACAACTCAGGCACAAAGCCCTACCAATCAGTCTTCAACAAGGCCCACACTCAGGATAAACGGCCCTACCTCAGCCTCAACAAGGCCTACACTCAGAGAATTGATTCTCCTACACTCAGGCTCAAAAGCCCTACCTCAGCCTTTATAAATTTAGGCTTACAACTCAGATCCCTTAGGATCCTACAAAAAGGAAAGTAATAACAAGTTCTAGGTCACCACTCTGTTTGAGAGAATGAAGAGGGCAACTTTTTTGATCAGTTCTTGATAGCATTGATTCCTGAGATCAACTTTGTCTTTGCTTTCTTCAAGGCTTCTTGAGTCTGAACTCAGTAAAGATGATCTTCTTGAAGTAGGTCGGCTGGCAACTTCCTTTTTAGGATGGAGAATTAAATATGGATTCTACTTTGCAGTCTGGTTCAGAACCTGCTCCTTAAGAGATTTGATTAACAAGTCTCTTTCTTGACTTCAATTACTGGAGTTCTCTCTCTCCAAGTAAATCTGAAGTTTCTTCAAAATACTGATTTACAGTTTTCTCTCGATCTGTATTGATCTTCTTAATCTTCTGATTGATTGGTAATTATTGATTCATAGATTACTTTTCTGTTGAAGGATAAAGGCTTTTATATAGTCTTCCTCCAAGGTAACCGACTGATCCGGTTTCTAACGAACTTCTGACAGCTCTGACAGTTGCAGTAGACCGGTTGAAATGGCAGCTATCAAGTCATCCAGTCATTTCTTGAAAATATTATCTCTGTCTGAAAGTGTCGAGACTGATCTTCATTATGTGTCGACACAAATAGACCAAGTGTCGACACAAGTGGACTAAGTGTCGACACTAGCCTTGGTGGTGTCGACACAACTCCTTGTGTTGTTGTAACAGCTTCTAGACACTGCTTTTTCAGAATGTGTCGACACAGATTCTGTGTGTCGACACAAGCCTTCTGGTGAATGTGTCGACACTGATTCTGTGTGTCGACACAAGTACTTCTTCTTTAACACTTAGTTGAATTCTGTTGTGTGTCGACACATGCCTGTTGTGTTGAAACTTGTTGAGTGTCGACACATCTCCTTTGTGTCGACACAAGTACTTCTTTTACTTTAACTTTGGTGAAGCTTGCTGTGTGTCGACACAAGTCCTGTGTGTCGACACAGTTGATGTCGATAATGCCTTCAGTGTGTTGACACAGCTTCCTAGTGTCGACATATTGGATGTCGACTAAGCTTCTCTGGGTGTCGACACTGCCTCTAAATGTCGACATGATATATGTTGAGTATTCTTCATAGTGTGTCGACACTGCCTGTATGTGTCGACACTTTTCTTCTGGTGTCGACTCTGCCTTTCCTGGTGTCGACACAAATACTCCAAGTGTCGACACAGCTTCTCTAGGTGTCGACACAAGCCTTCATAAGTGTCGACACTGCATCTCTAGGTGTCGACACATGGACTTAGAAACTTTTCTGCATTTCCTGCAATTACTTAACCTACACATATAAACTCAAAGCACATCAAATACACCTTGATGTATATCATTGAGTAGGGTGAGGCTTCTTCAAATCTGGTACACATTTTCCAATGTACCCAACAATCTCCCCCTATTTGGAGAAGTCATAACCCTTAGTCAATGATATACTCCATTCATAATAAATACTCAATATGATGTATAACAATATTATATGACAGGATAAATACTTAACAAAACATGTATAAACAATCTTCTCAGAATAACAATGTAATAGATTGAACATTAAACATTGTTTTGTTACAACTTCCAATAGTTTCATTAATCAAAAGTTTACATGGATTTTAATGCAAAAGATTACAAAGTTATAAACTTAAGAAATTTCTATTCTATGGCTGCTCTTGCTCCTTGATGACAATGCCCTTTCCAGATTGAATCTTGGCTTGAACTGGAGCATTAGTGTCATTAGCAGGCTTCTTGCCCTTAAGATCTTTCTTCTTCTGTTCTTCAGCCCTTATCTTTTGTCTCTCAAAATAATGATAAGGCTTAGGGAAATACTTGTTAGGCTCCTGTGCATTAGGAGGTAGCTTCCCTAGTTTATCCTTTCTTATGTACTGTACAATAGCCTCTTGCCTGGCTTCATGTTTTCTCCATTCTTGGTCAGAGTACCATTTACCCCTCTCTAGGAAATTATCCTTTGCAGCTTTCCAAGCAGTCAGAATAATATTTCTAGAAGTTGGGCTCCACTGTTCAAAATCAGGCCTTAACTCTGCCTGTTCTCTGAACCTCTTCTTAGATAATTGAGCTTCTAGCACTTTTAATATTATCTCTAGCACAGGCTGTACTACTTTCTCAATGATCACATTTTGAGCACCTTCTGGAGGACTATACATAGATTGTATCTCTTGATGTATCATTTCAAAATCTGCTGGAGGGTAGAACACTTGAGCCACTTCAGCTTGCTCACCTCCACAAACAACAGGATTTATCCCAGATTCTGCTACATTATCATCATCATACAGGGGTGGATATCCAAGGGTAGCTCTGATGCTGTTTTGAGCACCTTCTGGAGGACTATACATAGATTGTATCTCTTGATGTATCATTTCAAAATCTATTGGAGGGTAGATCACTTGAGACACTTCAGCTTGCTCACCTCCACAAACAGCAGGATTTATCCCAGATTCTGCTACATTATCATCATCACATAGGGGTGGATATCTAAGGGTAGCTCTGATGCTGTTTGAAATCCATTTAGCATGGGCAGAGCCTGCTTTGACTAATACCCTCTCCCCCTTTATGACTTCTCTTTCTATATGATCCCTAAGATCATCCTTCTGAAATCTGATCTGAGCATTCAGATAGTTAACACCATCTTTATAAAAAGGTTTTAACTTTTGGAGCTTTTCAGTAATAGCCTTTTGAGAATCTTCAATGACAGTTTAACAACAGTTAGGCTCTCTTGTAATTGCTTATCAAATGCTTCTTTGGCAGTAGCACTTACTGCAGTCTGTGCAGTAGCTATATTTTTCATTTCAGTGACAATCACATTATGTGATTCAGTCAAGTTTTCATTCATTCTTATTTGATTTTCTAAGACAAAGCCCTGCTTAACTGCTATGTCATCAACCTGTGTCTTTATCTTCTCTTGGTGAGTGGCTAGGTAAACCACTGCATTACCTCCTTTATGAAAACAGTCAGTCATTTCTTTCTTATTCAGATTAACTTCAAATCTTATAGATTTGATGTCTTGAGCTAGATCAAATTGAAGGGATTTATGTCCTTCATCCATATATTTTTCTAGAGCCTTCCTTTGCTCATCCATCTTGATCTGCAAAGCCACCAACAAAGAGCTGTAATCAGCTGTTGGGGCAGGCTGAGGAGTAATTGTTTGCAGAGCCTTCTTGTAGGTCTGGCTTCTCCTTTTGAAGACATGTAGCTTTCTTTTCTTGGCTCTAGCAGCCTCTTCATCTTCAGAATCAGAAGTACTAGCAATTCCTACTTTATCCTGTGGAGTAAGTGGCAATTCCTTCTCTGCTCTTGGTAGCTCCTCAGCACTCCTTTGCTCCTCAGTCTCTTTTCTAGCAGTCTCCTCCTGTGAGCTTACATGCTCCCCCTCAAGGTTAGCTGACTCCCCCTCAAAAGCTGCAGTCTCTCATACAAAATCAGTCTATAATAAATCAGGGAACAACTCTTCTAGAGTAAACACCTGTTGAGTATGAACTGGAGAAATTCTTATCTCAGGAGCATTATCAGCAACTAATGTGTCTTCCATGACAACATCTTGTGGTTGACTATGTAACTGAGTTTGTTGATCAACATCAAGTAATGATTCAGTCAATACTTCATCCTCAATATTGAAAATTGATTGATTAACTTCATTGATTACCTCAAGAATTGTTTGGGTTGCCCTTTCACTATCTAAGTGAGTTGGCTCATCCGCATGTTGAGGCTCCCCCTGGAGTGGATCCAGGTGAATTGGGCTAGCAGATGGTTGCTCCACCTGCCTCTGTGCATCTTCATTTCTTGTTGGTGACTGTCCAGCATGTTCAGCCTCCTTATCAGCTTCATCCTCTTTAGAACTGAAAACTACTTGCTTCTCTGAGCTACTTGAGGATTCAGGAGCCACAATGACTTTCTTCTTCTTCTTCTTCTGAGGTGTTTCCTTCTCTGGTGTAGGAATTTCTTTAGTTAACACCCTATCCCATCTAGAGATTATTCTGACATCCATTCTTCTCAAGTGATTTATCTTAGATCCTGCAGCTTGGTTCATCACTTCTGGAATAGTTCCAGCTAAGTATAAACTCATAATCCTACCCAGATTGGGCTTCTTCAGACTTTCCTTAATCTTGTCAAACATTACTGCTGACCAATCAGTTTTGAGTTGGAAAATGATACTTGTCATTAAACTGAACATGTGAGCTGATATCCTATCATGCCCACCCAGCTTGCTCAGAATCACCTTTCCTACTATTTCAGACAAGAACTTGCCCTGCATGTTCATGCCTTTCCTATTAAAAACTAATCCAATCTTCATGCTTGAATCAAGTCCACACCATTGCAGTGCCTCTCTTGTCTTTGATGCAGGTACATCTTCCTCTTCTTTAGTTCTAGGTAGATGTAGAACTTTTCTTAGATTTTTCTTGGTGACTTTCACCTTAACTCCATGGACTTTGGATTTAATCTTAAGTCCAGTTTCATCAAGAGTAGCTGCACTAAAGAATTCGAGGACCTCCTTCTTTCAAATCTTGATTGGCTCTGAAACTAGATACTCTAACCCGGTCTCTGCAACTAGGGTTACAACACCTTGAATTTCTGGTTCCGCGTCGTCAAAGGCATGTCGCACGAGCTCATAACCTTCATTGATGTTCTGTTCTAGCTTGGGCGCCATTAGGGTTTGGAGAAATTTTGAATTTAGAGAATAGAGATGTCGACACATAAGTTTGGTCTCGAAACTATGGTGAGCGTGTCGACAAACAATGTGGAAGACCTATTTATACATTTCTAAAATCGAAGGTGAAAAGGCGCGTGGAAATACTTGAAATATGTCGACACTGTTGAAAAGTGTCGACACTTACTTCTAATATCTCGACAACTATGTGTCGACACAAATATAGTCGACAGAATATATGTGTCGACACTTATACATCTCAGCTCGACGATTAGTCGAAACTCTACTCGACGAAATTAGTGTTAAATCTAAGTGTTGACACCACCATGGATGTGTCGACACCTACTCTGGATGTGTCGACACTAATTCTCTGAAGTGTCGACATAGACTTTCTAGATGTGTCGACACCATTTCTCTGAAATGTCAACACCACTTCTATGTGTCGACACATACAACTTCATGTGTCGACACCATTTTACTTAGCCAATTTTATGAACCTATTCTAAGTTCAACATTCCTAATTCAATTTTAAATTTATTGAATTTGGTTTCATCTAGGGGCTTAGTAAACATATCAGCAATCTTATTATTTGTGTTAACATATTCTAATGAAATATCTTCTTTTTCTACATGTTCTCTAAGAAAATGGTATTTAATTTCTATGTGTTTAGTCCTACTATGTGAGACAGGATTATTTGCAATAGAAATGACACTTGTAGAATCACAAAACAAAGGTATTCTACTTACCTGGATACCATAGTCTTCTAGTTGATGTTGTATCCACAAAAGTTGTGCACAATAACTTCCTGCTGCTACATATTCTGACTCAGCTGTGGAGATTGCCACACTGGTCTGCTTCTTACTGCTCCATGACACCAGCTTGCCACCTAGAAATTGACAGGTTCCTGTAGTACTCTTCATATCTTCCTTGCAGCCTGCAAAATCTGCATCTGAATAACCTGTCAGTACAAAATCTCCATTCCTAGGTACCAAAGGCCTAGATAAGGTGTTCCATTAAGATATCTCAAAATCCTTTTGACTGCAGTCAGATGAGATTCTTTAGGGCATGCTTGGTACCTAGCACAAACACATGTAGCATACATGATATCTGGTCTACTAGCAGTCAAATACAGTAGGGAGCCAACTATCCCTCTATATAAAGTTTCATCTACAGGTTTCCCTGCATCATCTTTGCTTAGAGACATGCTTGACCCCATAGGAGTTTTCATGGTAGTGGATGATTCCATACCATACTTCTTTATCAACTCTAGGGTGAACTTAGACTGGCATATTGATAGGCCATCTTCAGTCTGTCTTACTTGGAGACCTAAGAAGAACTTAAGTTCCCTCATACTGCTCATTTCAAAATTTCCTTGCATAAGTTTTGCAAACTTTCTGCAAAGATTACTTTCAGTAGACCCAAATATTATGTCATCCACATATATTTGAACTAGAATTATCTTACATTTAGATTCCCTAAGGAATAGAGTCTTGTCTATTTTCCCCCTTGAGAATTTGTTCTTAATGAGGAAACTAGACAGAGTTTCATACCAAGCCCTTGGGGCTTGTTTTAACTCATACAAAGCCTTCCTAAGTCTATATACATAATCAGGTTTGAGAGAATCAACAAAACCTGATGGCTGCTCTACATAGACTTCTTCCTTTAGATTTCCATTCAGGAAAGCTGATTTTACATCCATTTGATATATCTTAAACCCTTGATATGTTGCATAGGCAAGAAACATTCTTATTGCTTCCAGTCTTGCTACTGGAGCAAAGGTTTGATCAAAATCAATACCTTCTTCCTGCCTATATCCTTTTGCAACAAGTCTAGCTTTATTCTTTATAATAATTCCATTCTCATCCAGCTTGTTCCTAAAGATCCACTTAGTTCCAATGATGTTGTTGTCTTTTGGTTTAGGAACTAACTCCCAGACCTTGCATCTTTTGAACTGATTCAGCTCCTCATGCATGACATCAATCCAATGAGGGTCTAGAACTGCTTCTTCAAATTTCTTTGGCTCTACTTGTGATAGGAAACTGGAGTAAAGAACTGTACTCGGATTCCTGCTTCTTGTTTGCACACCTTGTCTAGGATCACCAATTATCTGATTGGTTGGATGATCTTTTAAGTGTCTATTTGCTGGAGGTAGTCTGTCTTCAGGTTGTACACCTCCAGCTTCTTCATTTAGCTGCACCTCTTGGTCTTCTTCTGCATCTAGAGAGTCTTGTACTCCCCCTGGACAGCAGCCACCATTTTCCACTTGCTGAGTTACAGTAGAACCTTCTGTAATGGTAAGCTTGTCCATCATCTCAGTTACACCTGTAGAGCTGCAAACACTACTTGGCAATTCACAGTTAATGAGTCTTGTTTCATCAAAGACCACATGTACAGACTCTTCTACAACTTGAGTAATCAAGTTGTAGACCCTATAAGCCTTACTATTGTTGTTGTACCCAACAAAGATCCCCTCTTGGGATTTGGCAGTAAACTTGGTTAGATAAGACTTGTCATTGTTAAGTATATAGCACTTGGAACCAAAGATCCTGAAATAGGATAAATTTGGTTTTCTGCCCTTCACAATCTCATAGGGAGTCTTCTCGTGGCACTTGGTGATAGTAGCCCTATTGATCACATGACATGCAGTATTAACTGCCTCAGCCCAGAAATATTCTGGGAGAGAAGTGTCACTCAATAGGGTTCTACCAGCCTCTATCAATGTTCTATTCTTTCTTTCAGCAATACCGTTTTGCTGAGGTGTTCTTGGTGAGGAAAATTCCTGAAAAATCCCAAATTTTTCACACAGTTTTGTCATACTTTCAGACTGAAATTCTGTGTCATGGTCACTTCTGATTTTGACTACTATATTGTCTAACTCATTCTAAATTTGTTTAACAAAACTATATAAGATACTTGGGGTTTCAGATTTATGTCTTAGGAAGAACACCCAAGAATATCTAGAATAGTCATCTACTACCACAAATGTGTAGACCTTCCTACCTAGACTGTGAACTGGCATAGGACCAAAAAGATCCATGTGCAAGAGGTATAGACACCTCACAGAATCCTTGTTTTCAAGGCTATGAAAGGTGGATTTGGTTTGCTTGCCTTTTTGACAAGCTGAGCATATCTCATCCTTTATACACTTAACTTGAGGACCATTCCTCACTAACTCTTTGCTAAAGAGTTGGCCAATAGCCTTGCAATTTAGATAGGCTAGCCTCTTGTGCCATTTGACATAATGAGAGACTCTCTCATCAGCTACAAGACAAATAGGAGAAACATTATTCTCACATACAAAGTCAAGACAATAAACATTTCTCTTCCTATATCCTGTCAAAATGATCTTTTGATCACTTGACCTTTTGATATGACAACGATTCTTGATAAATGAGATGGCATATCCTAAATCAATCAGCTGACTTATGCTTATAAGGTTGTGTTTCAAACCTTTCACATAGGCCACTTGAGTGATAGTAATCTGATTACTAGAAATATTACCAAAGCCTTTGATGATTCCTTTTTCTGAACCACCAAAAGTAACTTTAGGGCCATCCTTGATAGGTGTATAGTCCTTCAGCAACCCCCTTGTTCCAGTCATGTGCCTGGAACATCCACTATCCAAGTACCATATAGGGGCATGGCCACTTGGACTCACCTACAAAACAGATTACTTAACCTTAGAACCCAAATAACTCTTGGGTCCTTGGTGCAAGTTTGCTACTCTCCTTAACAAAACCACATGTAGCTCTTCTAGCAGGCAGTTTGCTACTCTCCTTTACACTAGAATTGTGCCAACAATCTAAGGCAAAGTGGCCTATCTTGCCACAAAACCAGCACTCAAACATGTTGTACCTTTGTTTAGGTACAACCCTGGCTGAATTATCTACAGCAGGCTTCTTGTTTTGTGTTGGGGCTTTGCCCTTAGATTTGGACCTAGCAGTCCAGGCAGGTTTTTTAAACCCTAATCCAGCCTTACCCTTTTGAGGTACAAACTCATCTATCAAGGGTAAAACAGATTTAGGTTTAGAAAAACTTGCTACTATCTCTTTCTCCTTCTGAAGTCTAACCTCCAGATTTCTAATCTGATCATTCTTGAAATTGATTGTGCCAATTTGAATAGCAGTTATGTTTTTAAATCTGGCAATCTCATTCAGTTTTTGATCTAACAATTTCTCTGAATCTGTTGCAGCCAACTTAAGACTAGCAATCTCCTTAGCCTGAGTTTTGTCCAAGGTTTTGCTTTTCTTCAAGGCCTGCAACAATTCCCTATATTCATCAATTAACTGATGAATATCTCCTTCAGATTCAGACTCACCCACATCACTTGATGCAGATGTATTTGATTCTGACTCAGTAATATAAATTGAACTAGAAGAACAACTATGTACCTTACTTGGTCCAGGCTGATCCTAGATCTTGTCTCCTTCAGATAAAGCCATCAGTCCCTTGCATTGATGGTCCTCATGCTCATAAATTGAGTTCATTAGCTGCATGAACTAATCTTCTTCCTCTTCAGCAAATAATCCAATGTAGGCTTTAGCTTCTGATTCTGTTTCTGAAGATGACTGATCTGTCAGACTATTGTCTTTCTTAGCAACAAAGGACTTTTCCTTTTTGCTCTTAACATGAGTCTTCTTTTTGTCAGCTGACTCCTTCCTCTTTTTAGGACAGTCAGACACTATATGTCCCTGTCTATTACAGCAATAGCACACAATCTTTGAGGATGTAGCTTTGCTTGGCTTGGACCTTCTTCTGTCATTCCTTGATGACTTTCTTTTCTGATAGTAGTCATCTTTTGGCTGAGAAGTGGAAGGCTTAGACCTCCACTGCTTCTTCTTCAGAAATTTTTGAAAATGCCTAGTAAAAGCAG
Source organism: Platanthera guangdongensis (assembly GCA_039583875.1). Lineage (NCBI taxonomy): Eukaryota > Viridiplantae > Streptophyta > Magnoliopsida > Asparagales > Orchidaceae > Platanthera > Platanthera guangdongensis. Next base: position 161,878,513 of record CM077162.1, on the reverse strand, counting down.
CAAAGTCTTCATCACTTTCACTGTTATCTGAATTCTTGCTATGTGAATTATCTGTCACAGCCTCAGCAACTATTTGAGGTGGAGATGGAGACTTGCTTCTATACTTCCTAGTGGCTTCAGTCTTGAAGGCCACAATCGTTTCCTTGTGCTCCACTCTAGTATTCTTCTCTTCCTCCTTTCTAGCCATTAACTGCATCTCATAAGATAGGAGTTTTCCAAACAAAGTTGGAGGAGGTATATCAGCTAGTTTGGCCACCTCCCTAATGATACAAATCTTGGTGTCCCAGTCCTTAGTTAGAGATCTTAATAACTTGTCATTCAGCTCATAGTTGCTGAAATCTCTTCCATAGGACATCAATTCATTAACTATCCTATAGAACTTCTTGTAACATTCTGTAATGCTATCAGACTTTCCTTGTCTGAAGCTTTCATATTCCTGATTTAACAAGGACTTCCTATCTTGTCTTACTTCCTATAAGCCCTCCATATAGACTATTAATGTGTCTCACATTTCTTTAGAGGTTTTACAATGAATTAAGTTCTGAAATGTTGCATCATCAATGGCACTAACAATTATATTCTGGGCTCTCTTATCCATAGTGGCCAGAATGATTTAATCTTTAGTCATTTCAGAGAAGTCCTTGGGAGTTTTCTGATTTGCATCCAGAATGGATACCTTGATTGACACATATGAGTCTTCTTTAACTGTAATATATATCCTTGGGTCAGAAGCTTCTATAAAGAGTCTAACCCTTTCTTTCCATATGTCAAATATCTCTTTTCTATATATTGGCAATTTCATGAACCCCAGCTCTTTGTGATTCTCACTAGAACCCATTTTCTTGATTCTTGTTTGTTCTGAATCTGCCTACAGGATCTTACTCAGGCTGTTAAGTCCCTTTTTGAGTAACCTCGCTCTGATATCACTTGAAAGAAATAGTGTCTAACCACCTAGAGGGGGGTGAATAGGTGTACTTTTTCTTTTTACTTTAAGGAAGACAAACTGTTTTGTACTATAAGCAGCAAATACAAATTCTACAGTTATCACAACACAGCAACCACAGAAATAAATATTCACAGAGTGCACACAGTGTTTATAGTGGTTCCCCAAGGTCTGGGTACATCCACTTTCCCCCTTCGCCTATCTAGTAGTGTACTAGATTCGGCCTAACTTCTGCACTTCTCCTCAGATCCTCAGATCCTACAGCTCAGAACCCCAAACCAGGTTCCTACAACTCAGAGTGTCCCCTCTCCTACAACTCAGGCACAAAGCCCTACCACTCAGTCTTCAACAAGACCTACACTCAGGCTAAACAGCCCTACCTCAGCCTCAACAAGGCCTACACTCAGAGAATTGATTCTCCTACACTCAGGCTCAAAAGCCCTACCTCAGCCTTTATAAATTTAGGCTTACAACTCAGATCCCTTAGGATCCTACAAAAAGGAAAATAATAACAAGTTCTAGGTCACCACTCTGTTTGAGAGAATGAAGAGGGCAACCTTTTTGATCAGTTCTTGATAGCACTGATTCATGAGATCAACTTTGTCTTTGCTTTCTTCAAGGCTTCTTGAGTCTGAACTCAGTAAAGATGATCTTCTTGAAGTAGGCCGGCTGGCAACTTCCTTCTTGGGATGGAGAATTAAATATGGATCCTACTTTGCAGTCTGGTTCATAACCTGCTCCTTAAGAGATTTGATTAACAGGTCTCTTTCTTGACTTCAATTACTGGAGTTCTCTCTCTCCAAGTAAATCTGAAGTTTCTTCAAAATACTGATTTACAGTTTTCTCTGGATCTGTATTGATCTTCTTAATCTTCTGATTGATTGATAATTATTGATTCATAGATTACTTTTCTGTTGAAGGAGAAAGGCCTTTATATAGTCTTCCTCCAAGGTAACCGGCTGATCCGGTTTCTAACGAACTTCTGACAGCTCTGACAGTTGCAGTAGACCAGTTGAAATAGCAGCTGTCAAGTCATCCAGTCACTTCTTAAAAATACTATCTATGTCTGAAAGTATCGAGACTGATCTTCATTATGTGTCGACACAAATAGATCAAGTGTCGACACAAGTGGACTAAGTGTCGACACTAGCCTTGGTGGTGTCGACACAACTCCTTGTGTTGTTGTAACAGCTTCTCGACACTGCTTCTTCAGAATGTGTCGACACTGATTTTGTGTGTCGACACAAGCCTTCTGTTGAATGTGTCAACACTGATTCTGTGTGTCGACACAGGTACTTCTTCTTTAACACTTAGTTGAATTCTGCTATGTGTCGACACATCTCCTTTGTGTCGACACATGCCTGTTGTGTTAAAACTTGCTGAGTGTCGACACATCTCCTTTGTGTCAACACAAAGACTTCTTTTACTTTAAATTTAGTGAAGTTTGTTGTGTGTCGACACAAGTCTTGTATGTCAACACAGTTGATGTCGACAATGCCTTCAGTGTGTTGACACAGCTTCCTGGTGTCGACACATTGGATGTCGACTAAGCTTCTCTCGGTGTCGACACTGCCTCTAAGTGTCAACATGATATATGTTGAGTATTCTTCATAGTGTGTCGACACTGCCTGTATGTGTCGACACTTTTCTTCTGGTGTCGACTCTACCTTTCCTGGTGTCGACACAAATACTCCAAGTGTCGACACAGCTTCTCTAGGTGTCGACACAAGCCTTCATAAGTGTCGACACTGCATCTCTAGGTGTCGACACATGGACTTAGAAACTTTTCTGCATTTCCTGCAATTACTTAACCTGCACATATAAACTCAAAGCACATCAAATACACCTTGATGTATATCATTGAGTAGGGTGAGGCTTCTTCAAATCTGGTACACATTTTCCAATATACCCAACAAAGCTCACTCATGTTAATCATCTCAAATTTAGAATGCATGAGGTCAGCAAACCTTTTGCATAATTTGGGATCAGTAGACCCAAAAATAATGTCATCCACATATATTTGTACTAACAGTATTTGGTCCTTATGATGTCTAGTAAAAAGTGTTTTATCTATGTTTCTCTTGTAAATTTATGCTCTAAAAGAAAGCTTGCTAAGGTCTCATACCAAGCTTTTGGAGCTTAATTTAAACCATAGAGAGCTTTATGCAATATATAAATAAAAGAGGGTTGAGTTGGAGAGATAAAACATGGAGGTTGTTCTACATAAACCTCTTCTTGAAGTACTTCATTCAGAAATGCATTTTTGACATCCATCTGGTAGACCTTGAATCTCTTTTGAGCTGCATAGGCAAGGAATATCCTAATGGCCTCTAACCTTGCAACAGGGGCAAAGGTTTGGTCATAGTTTATTCCTTCCTCTTGTCTGTAGCCTTGAGCAACAAGCCTAGCCTTATTCCTCACTATGTTTCCTTGAGCATCCAACTTGTTCCTATAGACCCATTTGGTTCCAATAACTGGGTAGTTATGGGGTCTTGGAACCAAATTCCAAACTCTACATCTCTCAAACTGATTTAGTTCCTCTTGCATTGCAATGATCCAGTGGGGATCTTGCTCTGCCTCATGAATGGTGAGAGGTTCAATTTGAGAGAGAAAACAGGCATGCATCAAGTCTTGGTTGAGTTGATGCCTTGTTTGTACACCTGCTGAAATGTCTGCAATCACTTGAGATCTGGGGTGATCTCTAATTGTGACAAGATCAGTTGGTGGAGTTGGTTGGGCAACAGCTTCTATATTTAATTCCTCTTGGGGAATGATACTAGCTGTTGAGGGAAGTTCAACCACTTCCTCTTGACTTTCCTCTTCACTATCTTCAGCAAACTGTGGAGTAGGATGGTTTGATACCTCTTGGGTAAGGTTCAGTCCATCCATAGACTCACACAGTGGTGGAACCTGCAAAGATCTTATGGTAGAAATCTCTTTCTACTTGTATGACATGTTAGATTCATCAAAAGATACATGAATAAATTCTTCAATTTTAAGAGTTGATTTATTATACACCCTATAAGTTTTACTGATCATGGAGTATCCCAAAAACACTCCTTCTTCAGCTTTAGCTTGAAATTTTGCTATGTATTTCTTGTCATTATTGTGAATGTAACAAATGCAACCAAAGATTTTAAAATAATCTACTTTAGGTTTCTTCCCTTTGAGTAATTCATAGGGAGTCTTACCCTTCAGCTTATGTATCAAACTTCTATTCAACACATAGTTGGAGTTGTTCACTGCCTCTGCCCAAAAGGATAGAGGAAGGTGAGCATCTGACAATAATGTAGTAGCAGATTCAATAAGGGTTCTATTTTTCCTTTCAGTTACCCCATTTTGTTGAGGAGTTCTAGGAGCTGAGAAAGTGTGCCTGATCCCTTCACTCTGACAGAACTCTTGCATAAGAAGAGAATCAAACTCTGTCCCATGATCACTTCTGATCAGGGCAATGTGAGTATTGAACTCACTCTATATGCATTTGAGAAACTCTGTCAAACACTTAAAGTTATCAGACTTCTTTCTCAGAAAGAACACCCATGTGAATCTAGAGAAGTCATCTACAACTACTAAAGTATAAGATTTCCCTCCTAAGATTTGTACTGTAATGGGTCCAAAGAGATCCATGTGTAACAGATACAAAATCCTAGGTGAATCACTCTTATTAAGTGACTTAAAGCTATTTTTGGTTTACTTGCCTAATTGACAAGCCCTGCAAAGTCCTTCCTTCTTGTAGGGGCCAGAAGGTAGTCCTCTAACAAGGTTGTCCTTGGATAGCCTTGCAATGGTTCTAAGGTTTATATGTCCTAATCTTTTATGCCATAATTCATTAGGTCTACAAATGTAATTGAACAAGCATATATGTACCTTAGTTGCAAGAAAATCTACAAGATAAATGTTACCTTTCCTTTTATCTGTCAGCACAGTTGTGTTGTCCTCTGATTTGATTTTGCATGAGGATTTGTTGAAAGTCACTTGGTAGCCTTCATCACACAGTTGACTGATGCTGATTACGTTGTGCTTCAGTCCTTCCACATAAGCTACTTTCTTGAATGTGACTGAGCCAATCTGGACTGCACCATATCTTTTTGTTAGTCCAAAGTTTGAATCACCAAATATTACTTTGGGTCCAAGTTTGGCTTTGAAGGAAGTGAAGTTCTCCTTGTTTCCTGTCATGTGCTTTGAGCACCCACTATCCAGATACCATTGCTGGTTTGATGTTGGATAGGTCTTCACCTGCACATAAAATAATTTATTTGTTTTTGACCCAGTTTACCTTGGGCCTAGGTTGATAACCTTTAAATTCTGAAATAAAAGACATCCCTGGTTGACTCTTATAGCCTTCAGGATGATATCTCCTAGGAGGTATTATTCATTTAGTATAAGGGTTAAACCTTTGAGATGTAGGACCTGTAAGATTGAAGTTTGATTTGCCTTTGAAAGATTTTTCAAAACTCTGAGCTCTGTTCGACGATCTCTGAGCTGAGTTCGACAATCTTGGGTCAGATCGTCGAGCTCCGTTTGAAGATCGAATATGCCAGAGTTCAGGGTTCAGAGATCGTCGACCTGAGTTCGACGATTCATCATGAGATCGTTGAGCTCCATTCGACGATCGTCGAGCTCCGTTCGACGTTTTCTGTTGAACTTTTGTTTTCTTAGGTAAATCAGAATTCTTCCTAGCCACCTCTACAACTCCCTTACCTTTATCTGAGATAAACTTGATTGGAGTTGTTAATACTATAGGTTGGCTGGATGAAGCACCCAAGCCCAGTATACTATTGAATCTTGAGTTCACTGTGCTTGTGATGTCCATTAGTTTGATACTTCTCCCATTGAGGGATTCTTCAAACTTCTTGGCCTCTGATAGTTCACTTTTCAGTGAGGCTATCTGCTCCCTATAGCATTCCAACTCCTCAGGGAGTTTGAGGTTATCTGATTTTAAGGTGCTTTGTTCAGATAGTTAATTTCTGAGAGAAATAATTTCTTTTTCAGATTTCAATAGATCTAAACAAAGTGACTTAAATTCACATTTAAAGTCTTCTGAATTAAAATCAAATGAGTCTATTACCTGATCCTCTTTAGATTGAGTTTCTGACTCAGACTCTGACTCTTGTTCTGCATCAGTATTGTGTTGAGAGGCATTGATAGCCATCATGCAGAACTCATTTTCTTCATCATCATCTTCATCATCACTTGAGCTGGATGAAGCTTCTGATTCTTCTTCTATTTCACTCCAGGTTTCAGCTACAAACCCCTTCCTGGTATGTTTGTTCTTGCTGGAGGAGGGTTTGTCATTGCTGTTCTTCCTGAATTCTTTGTCTCTTTTCCTTTCTTTCCTGTCCTTCTTGTCCTTATACTGATTTTCTGGACAGTCAGACACAATGTGGCCTGATTTCCTGCATCCAAAACAAATAATTTTCTTGTTATTGGACTTATCATACCTTGGCTTTTCATGCCCTCTGGATGACTTTTTCCTGAAGTCCTTCCTGGTCATTTTATAAAACCTTTTGGCCAGTAAGTTTAGCAGCTCTTCATTGCCTGTGACCTTGTCTTCAGGCAGATCTTCAATAACTTTGAATGCTATTGATTTCTCTTTTCTGATTGCTGGTGAAGCAGCCTTCTGCTCTTCTTTTCTATTCTTGATGAGCAGCTCATAAGACTTGAGCTTGCCCAAAAGAGCCTCAATGGTGATCTCATTTAGGCTTTTGGCATCCTTGATTGGCCAGATCCTTGAGTCTCAAGTGCTGGGGAAGCACATTAGGATTTTATCATTGAGTTCAGTCAATGAGATCTCCTTGTCCAAGGTTTTCAGTTCATTAACTATAAGACTAAGTCCGTTATACATATCAGCAACTGACTCAGTTTCTCCTTTCTTGAAGCTCCCATACTGAGTTATGAGATGGGATCTTCTATCTTTCCTTTCATCTGCAGATCCTGATACTATTTCAGATAGTTTGTCCCATATCTCCTTTGCTGAGTTGCATTCAGCCACTTTTTGAAATATTTCATCAGACATAGTCTGGGCCAAAATATTCATTGCCTTAGCATCTGCCACTTTCCATTTTTTTGATTTCTACATCTGTTCCTGAAGGAGGTGGAACAACACTTGTACTTGCATTTTCTAGGGGTCTTGGACACACTGTCAAAACAGAATTAAAGATATCTTCATCAATAGAGTTCATGTACAATCTTATCCTTGCCTTCCAAAGTGCAAACTTAGATAGATTGCACACTGGAGGTCTGGTGCTAGCATAATCTTTGTTTAGGGCCATGTTCTGTGAATAAATAAATCTAATAATAAACTTAAAACAAACAGATCTAACTAGAGGGATCTTTAGGTTTAGGTGTTAGCATGTGCAACCACTAAGGTGTGGTATTTTAACCAACCTCTCTCTGATACCAATTGAAAGTGCAGGTTAGATCTGATATACTCTAGAGGGGGTGAATAGAGTATGGTGCTTACTAAAAACTTTTTACAACTTTTGTTGTATTCCTAAGTTAACAGGGAAGCAAATAGAATAAAGCAAACACAGCAACTATCTAAGCACAGAGCAATCACAGTGCACAGCCAGAAAATAAAATAAAAGAGCAACCAGAAGACACAAGGAGCTATAGTGGTTCCCCAATCAATCTGGGTACATCCACTCTTCTACCACCCTAGGTAGGAATCCACTGCAGGATGAGTTGATTGGGTGTCCTGGGCACCAATGAGCTTTTGATAAGGTGCTCAAAAACCAACCCTCAAGTCTTTTGGAAGGAGACTTGCAACCAAAATAATTTTGAAGGGATTTAAAACCCTGTACAGGAATTGGAAAGAGGGTGATAGTGTCTTCTCTGTCAACAATCAGATAGAAGACTTGTGGATTGATTGTAGCTGATTTTGCTCCCCCTGAGATCTTGAATTAGTCAGGAATGCTGGAGCACTGCTTCAGGGTGATAGGTCTTCAAGGACCTATAATGCCTGGACCAGAAATGCTTCAAGAACATCTTCTGACAGGTAGAACTTTGTTGTCCTTTGAAGTTGTCCTGAGAATAGAGAGAAGAAGACTCTTGATTGAATTGGATTGTTCTTCTTCTTCTTCTTGAAAATGTTCCCTGGTCAAGGCTGATTGCAGTCAAGAACTTTTGATTTGAGAATGATTGTTCTTTTGTGCAATCTGAGTGTCTGTATGATTGTATGTATTACTTGTTGTACTGAGATTCTGTTACTCTGTTACTGCTTGATCTTTTTCTTTCTCTGTATGTCTATCTCTGATTGAGGAACATTCAAACTTTTGAATGTTGAGCAGTAATTGCAGTCGGTATTGGAAAGAATCAGCAATCAATGACTTTCCTAACTGTCTCATAGAAAAACGACATGTAATCATCCATAGTCAATGCGCATTCTAACGGTAATATTCCGAGAAGATCTGACAATAAATGTTCAGGAATCAGCGCCAAGAAACGGGACGGGAAACTTGAAGAAAACCTAGTCTGGATTCGTCGAGCGGAGAACACACTTCGTCGAGCTGCACTTGTGTTCGTCGAGCTGAGCTTGAGTTCATCGAGCTGAGCTTGAGTTCGTCGAGCTGAGCTTGGGTTCGTCGAGCTGAGCTTGAGAGAGTTCGTCGACCAGACAATCTTCATTCGTCAAACAGACAGACTTCATTCGTCGAGCTGAGAACCAAATTCGTCGAGCTGAGAAAAGTTCTGGACTTAGGCAAAATACTCTGCATCTGCTGAAATGTTGTGTCGACATAAGTTGGTGTCGATAGATTGATCTTGGTGTCGACACAAGTCCTCTGGTGTCGATATAAGCGGGTGTCGACTGATATCCTGGTGTCGACACAAAGCCTCTGGTGTCGACCTAAGCTGGTGTCGACATAAATTGTCTGGTGTCGACACAAACCCTAAGTGTCGAGACAAATTCTCTGAGTCCAGAAATCGTCGAGTAGAGTACACTATTCGTCGACCTGATAAGCTGACTTCGTCGACCTGAGAAGCTGACAACTTGGGGTCCAAGTTCGTCGAGCTCAGAATATAATTCGTCGACCGAAGCTTGAAGCTGGAATTAGAAAAATTTGAAGTTCTCCTGACTTTGGCTTGATGTAGAAACTGAGTCTTCATCGAACAGAGAACACAGATCGTCGAGCTCAGCACTAAGAATTGCCTCACGATCGTCGAGCGCAGAACTCCTTTCGTCGAGCTGAGTTCGACGAACGTCGAACTCACTTTACTTAGTCTTGAAAACTTGTTAGACTGGAGTCTTTGATGGTCTTGTTGAAATCTGGTCCATCTGGAGTTGAGCCTAAGGACTTGACCTACACTCTAGGACACAACTTGACCCTGGCTATACATAATGGGTCACATCCTAAGTCAGTGAACCTAGCCCAAATCAACTAGGGATCCAACAGAATGTTTCTTCACAATGTGCACTATCATGGATTTATTTGAGATATTTTTCTATATAGCTTACTAATCTTGGAATTGCATGAAACTTAGTTAGTAATGTTTTATGATCATAATAAGACTTTGGTAATTTTTATATAATTTCTGGACTATTAATTGTGGTACTCCCTTTGTTACCTCTAATTATTGGAATTACCTTGAATTAATTATTAAGAGGTTATTACCTTCATGAAATTCTGTGAAATTTGATATTTACTGATGTTTTGCTATCACATATTGTTCATAATTTTTGGGTGTCCATAACTTAAGAAAATCTAGTACTTTATGTTCAAAATTACCCATGGCCTAGCATTTGGGAAAATTTAATAAATGCCAAATGAATTAGGAAAATTACAAGTTTTTGAATTTAGGCTAAATGTGTCATGATAGACCCCCAATAATTATCTTAGGGCCTTTGGATGAAATTTTGAAGTACCTCCTGTCATGTACATCATATAGCTTAGATTGGTCTACATATAGTAAAACTACGAAAATTGTGATAGCATGTGGAATGGACATAGGGAGATTAGGTTAATAGCTTACTGATTTTGGTGAAGTGAAAATGAGTTCATCATTAGGAGTCATAATGTGGAAGTATCGAGTTGACTAGTGTTAAATGGTGCTCGAGATCGACGAAACATCGTCATTCCTGTGGAGTGAGAGAGTCAGAATACACTAGGGTTGGATTAAGTATAACTTTAAATTGGGTTGGTTGTGGGTAGATACCAGTAATAATAAGTGTCTTGCGAAAGGGAGCTTTGCGCTTCGGCCCATCGTAGTTCCTAGTGCCCTCGAGAGCCCTTCACAGGAAAAGCCTTGGGCAGTCCAAGGTTAACGTAAGTCATAAGACTAAATGGATTACAAGAGTAATTAGAAATACTCTAGGATTACACTTACACTCACAATCCCCGATATTGTGGGAGTTAGGTTGGGTCTCACAAGCGGTAGGCTCAGTAGTTTTGTGACGGGCAGGTTAGCCCGGCGAGTCGATGGCTCCGATGGTTTTGTGACGGACGGGATAGTCCGGGGAGCTTTGGCTCGGTGGGAAAATACGTTGATGTGCATGTGAATAAAATATAAAGTGGTGGGTCTTCGGTATTGGAGAGTCGTCGCATCGATACCAATACGTTGACTCGGCGAGTGTGGTTTAGCACTTAGCCAAATAAAGTCTGGTCCTCTAGCCTGCAAGAGTACACAGGAGCTCCGCTTAGTGCACCAGCGCTGAGGCATACGATAGGTCTGACTGGTAGTGCTGATACCGTTTTAGAGGTGGGCGAGGCCTAACCCACCGCTTCCGTCTGCCACTACAGAGGTATCCTGGGAGGTTAGACTCCAAAAAGGGGGAACTAAAGGTCTGTGTGCACAGAGTCGGGTGTATGAGTTGCACTTGCATGTTCATACCATATCATACTTCCATGACATAACATAATCATTGCATATAACCCTTGACACCTATTGTATAAATTGGTATGAGACTCTTTATACAATAGGCCTTGTAAAACGACCCCTTGGTCTATAGGTTTGTATGGGCATTCCTATAGGTCATGGTTACTTTCTTTGTTTACCTTCTTGTACTTTACTTGCTCACCATGTTCATGCGTATACTCATATTTCTTACCTATCATTTGCTTACTTGTACTTACTGTGATTTTACGCTCATGATAGACTAGTTCCGCTGTCTTCTGCTTACTTTTATTATTCTCCACCTTAAATACCTTCCCTTTTCTTCTCCCCGCTCGGTGCCTAGGAGTCATTGGGGGAGGGGTGGGGGATGATAGGACTTAGTCTTTTTTACTAATGATCATTGACCAAATCATTTTAGGGGATCGTGGAGCCGATCCTGGAGATGCATCCCTAGAGGTCGGTGTGCTTGGAGACGGGACAGTCTAGCACGAGAGTTCAGGCAGCAGTGATAGTGAGTCCCGATCATTAGTAATTACTATAGATTTGCTTCCACGTTGAGTGACTTATAGTGAAGATCATGATGTATCCGTCATGAGCCCTCTTATTAGTACTTTGATTTATCGTTACTGTGGACTCTCCCTTCGTGGGGATTTATTTTACATTCATGTGATTTCTGGTGGACCAGTATTTGAGTTTTACATTACTCTTTGTACTTACTCTTCTCTTCTGCAATTGGTATGGTCGGCAGGATCGGTATTTTGTAGTGATGACCTTCCCGGGTGTGTTGGTGTCACCGCAAAACGACGGTTCTGGACATAAGACCCTGTTGGTTTTGCAAAAAAAAATAGGGTCTTACAAATAGGTATCAGAGGGAAACCTCGATCGGAAGAGTAGAAGTCCACTAACCCTGGGTCACCCCCGCTCGAGTTTAGTTTGGGGACAAACTAAGCAGCGGAAGCTGTGGTGTGCCCATATGGGGGATCACATGTAATTGTCTACTTTTAACTAGGTATGGGTCAAATTTCTTACAAGTGGCCTTTGTTATGCAACCCCTGACACATCCTACATCGCAGGGAGGAGCCCAGCAAACTCTGAAGGTTGCACCACTTCCACCGGCTCCCACTCCATTTCTACAATCGGAGGTGGGGTAGACTTTGATGGCCATTCTGGAGGCCTTCAGGGCCCAGCAGGCTCCAGCTCCGCAGTCGAACTTGGGGCCCAATTGGTTGAGCATCTTCTGAGGACTCTCTCCCCCATCTTACATTGGGACGGAGTCGGCCGTACGGATGGAAGAGTGGCTTGATATCATGTTCGAGATGCTGACCGGGATACGGTGCCCGTGGGAGGAGAGGGTGCCTCTGGTGGTCTCCTACTTGGAGTTTCATGGCAAGAGGTGGTGGAAGACACTTCTGAATACGGTGTTTGCAGATCGGGAGGTTGTTGACAAAAATAAAAGTACAAGATGTTACTCATATATACAACAGACTCAAGGCTCTATGTCTTCATCATCAGAAATAACGTCAAAACTAAGGCTTGAAACGTCGCTCTTCAGACACTTGGCTACTAGGCAAAAATCCTTCGACACGCCACGTCTTAGCGCAATCTCGCAGACATCCTCCATATGAGGCTCAACCTGTAACACCCCCACCAGTCACATGACATATAACGGTGGGTCCGGCCGGGGCCCCACGCCATATCTCACAGACAAAGCGAAGGAATCACGTGTGGAAATCAAACTCTACTCGTATCCTTAACTCATTCCAGTCTAGCGCAGCCTCTTTTATGTTAGCATGAACTCAAACCAGAATGTCCACCCATATATAAATACCACATTTATAGAAAAACACCAGGAATGTATACAACTCACACACCCTGGCCTTATGCCTTACAAGTTCCTCTTTACATAACAACAATTTCGTACATCGGCACGCAGGCCGGCCACACATGAAATCCAAACAACACTCTCGCATGGCCTTCAAAGGCCCATCAATGCTAGTCATTCTTATGCATTTCCAGCCTCAACACCTGCAATTCCATATCCAAACCAACATAGAAAACAAAGTAACGGTCAGCATTGCTGACCCATTATAACGACCCTACCCCTACCCGGGGTAGTGGTTCCTTCTCTGTACACAGTGCTTCCTTTTTCATCAAGCATCAACAAACATCACCAAATTATATCATAGGATCATTTCTTTTATACCACTATCTAACAAACACATCACATCAACAAACGCTGGAGTCCACCATACGCTCCGTGCACTCAGGGCACCTTCTTGGCGTACCGGAATCCACCGTGTTACACCGCTGTCTCTCGAGGTGTTAACTTGTTGGTTGACCGGCCCTAGTCTACCAGCTCGCAGGCTGGCGACATCCCGCCCAAGCCACTCAGAGGTCCATCCTCACAGCATCCAAACAACCAGAGCAGGTCGACCCACACCACGTGGTGTAGCACGCCGGGTTTATCCAAGCTCCCCTGGCAATGTCTACCCATCGACCCCCCTCCTAATCCAATCAACCCACACACTGTGGTGTAGCAAGCCGGGTTTAATCTAAGCTCCCCAGGCGTTGCCACCAATCGATCCTTCCCTTAACTGGATCAACCCACCCTAGTGGTGTAACAGGCCGGGTTTATCACAAGCTCCCCAGGCATGTTACCAATTGATCATCTCATAACCAGGAGCTTCACCAAAGCCTCCTACCAATCAGCACATCCATACATTCATCACAGCAGAAACCCATTTTGCACATCATCAAAGCCACGGAGTCTTCTCCGGTTTACCCATGAACATCACCAATCCAGACTACCGGTCTAGATGGGCTTCACACAGCATGCCTACGCCGTACTCCATATTTCCGGCTCTAAATGCAGACTTACAAAGGAATCTCTTCCGCGATCCACCTCTTGGTGGAGGATTCCAAGCACATGTATAGAGAAAGGACTTCGATGTCCAAGAAGGAGATCGTTATCCTTGAAGATCGCTTCAGCGCCATGAAGTAGCCGGATGGAAGTCACCGCCTCGGCTCTGCCTTCACGAATCCGCTCTCGGATCTTCGTTCCGCTCTCCGCAGCTCCTACAGCAGCTGGAACTCTCCTCCCTTCCCTCTTGCTTGGCCTTCTTCTCTCTCCTTGGAATGAAAATGAAGAAGAAGAAGAAGAGAAGATAAAGGATTTATCTTCAAATCTCGGCCTCCAAGACACCTGGACAAAGCCCAGCCACTGGATCCAGGAAGAGGGAAACAAACGGCTCAGATCTGGCCAGAAAACCCAAAACACGGCCTGACACGCCCTGTGACACGCCCGTGTCACAGGCCGTGTCCCCCTAAGCGGCAGACAACCGACTCAATCCAACCAGTACACGCCCGTGTGACACGCCCGTGTCACGGCCGTGTACCCGACACGCCCTCAGACACGCCCGTGTCTGAGGTCGTGTACCTCAACAGCAATAATCCCAAATCAACCCGAGACTTCACACGGCCTGGCACACGGCTTGGCACACGCCCGTGTTCATGGCCGTGTTTACCAGGACACACCCGTGTCCTTCTAACACGGCCTAACCCGAGACGTCGAGCTAAATTCGACGCCCACTGACACGCCCTGTGACACGCCCGTGTCACAGGCCGTGTCCTCACGGGAAACCCGATACTCGACGATCGTCGAGAATACTCGCCGAACCTATGACACGGCAGCCGACACGGTCGTGTCCTGGGCCGTGTGCCCCACTCTCGACGATATCCCGCGAAAATCGTCGACACCAAGGCCCGATCGTCGACACAACCCGACACGCCCTGCGACACGCCCGTGTCGCAGGCCGTGTCACCTGACACGCCCTGGGACACGCCCGTGTCCCAGGCCGTGTCACCCAAGCCTGAACCCAATTTTGCTCAAAATGACCCTCTTGACTTCAGGGTGTTACAATCCTCCCCCCCTTCAAATAATTTCGTCCTCAAAATTTGACTCAACACAGCCAATTAGGCACAATCATCACCACAGCGTACACCACAATTCTCCGCACACACTAACAAACAGACAACACAACAAACATCCCTAACTTCCACTTGTGCACATTCCACCACATAAAACCTCAAAACAAAACAACATGATGGATTGATTTCGTCACAATCACAAGTGCACCAAGCGATTACAGAAATCACCAACGAGAGATATAAACATCATTTACAGCAGCCATCTAGTTCGGATTTAGTTCAAATCAAAACATAGTTTACATACACAACTTAACATTGAAATCATTCACATCACCGCTCACTTCTGCTCAGCCTCGCGATTTTGAAATTCACGATTAAGAGACAACTTAAACGCCCGAGGCTGAATTTCACCAACTGAGCTTTGCGGCTCTTGCACTTCCATCGCATGAAATCGAGCTTGCGTCCGGGGTGCAGATGATTCAGCCACTGCTTTTCCCTTTTCTTCATGGGACGCACCCATCTTTTTCTCACTCCCTGGAGGGGCATTCCGACAAAACCTTGCGATATGTCCTTGCTGCCCACAGTTATAGCAGATACGTGTATCCACACGTCCTGACCCATAAGTCGCCCCCGAAGAAACAGTCGACGGAGCTGATTCCGCCGGCCTAAATCTTTTCTTCTCTTGTCGTCGAAACTCCGATTCTTTCAACTCCGACTTTTCCCTTGCCAGTCTCTTATTCTCTCGTACTCGCTTCATATCCTTCTCCAAGGCACGAGCTGTATCGACCAACGCCTGAAAGCCTTGGCTCACGGAACTCGGAAGTGCCAACCTCAATTCATCCCGCAATCCTCCATAAAACCGATTTGTCTTTCGCACTTCCTCCGCAAAGGTCGATCCCGCATATCTTCCCAATCTTGTAAACTCGTGCAGGTAGGTATCAACATCTTGCTCACCCTGCACCAAGCTGAGAAAATCATTTTCCATCGCAATCCTCTGCGACACTGGCACATACTTGGCTAAAAATAGTTGGGAGAATTCCTCCATCGAAATCTCCGTTAAACCTCGACCGGCCAAGTGGTGCACTTCAATTTCATCCCACCACAATCTCGCATCTCCTTCCAACAGAAAAGTGGCCATCATCACTTTCTGTTCTTCGACCGTCCTAATAGCGGTTAGGATCCGTTTTACTCTTGCCAACCAATCTTCTGCCTGCGTTGGTGAAAGCGCTCCACCAAACGTCGGTGGGTGAAAGTGCATAAAACGTGACAATGCGTCGTCACTTGCTTGCCCTTCCACCACCTCGGCAGCATGCTCTTGCCTTCCACCAGGTCTTGCCTGTCCAGCAGGTTGTGCTTGTAACACTGCAAGCACCGTCTCCGCCACCACCTGTATGGCCTCTGCCGAGGGAGGCATCAGCGCTTCCACGGGTGCTGCACTCTCATCCGACCGCTGAGGCTCAGACGGCCCAGCTCCATCCCTCGCCACCTATCAATGTACAGAACACCATTAATCCTTCAAATCATAACGGTACTGCAACATTGACTACACACTCACGCACATCATGTGCATGACATACATTCCTAGTGGACATTCATGAGTTCATTGATGTTCTCTCCTCCCAAACAATCTCAACCTGGCTCTGATACCACTTTGTAACACCCCCACCTGTCACATGACATATAACGGTGGGTCCGGCCGGGGCCCCACGCCATATCTCACAGACAAAGCGAAGGAATCACGTGTGGAAATCAAACTCTACTCGTATCCTTAACTCATTCCAGTCTAGCGCAGCATCTTTTATGTTAGCATGAACTCAAACCAGAATGTCCACCCATATATAAATACCACATTTATAGAAAAACACCAGGAATGTATACAACTCACACACCCTGGCCTTATGGCCTTACAAGTTCCTCTTTACATAACAACAATTTCGTACATCGGCACGCAGGCCGGCCACACATGAAATCCAAACAACACTCTCCGCATGGCCTTCAAAGGCCTCATCAAGCTAGTCATTCTTATGCATTTCCAGCCGCAACACCTGCAATTCCATATCCAAACCAACATAGAAAACAAAGTAACGGTCAGCATTGCTGACCCATTATAAAGACCCTACCCCCTACCCGGGGTAGTGGTTCCTTCTCTGTACACAGTGCTTCCTTTTTCATCAAGCATCAACAAACATCACCAAATTATATCATAGGATCATTCTCTTTATGCCACTATCTAACAAACACATCACATCACAAACGCTGGAGTCCACCAACGCTCCGTGCACTCAGGGCACCTTCTTGGCGTACCGGAATCCACCGTCGTACACCGCTGTCTCTCGAGGTGTTAACTTGTTGGTTGACCGGCCCTAGTCTACCAGCTCGCAGGCTGGCGACATCGCCCAAGCCACTCAGAGGTCCATCCTCACAGCATCCAAACAACCAGAGCAGGTCGACCCACACCACGTGGTGTAGCACGCCGGGTTTATCCAAGCTCCCCTGGCAATGTCTACCCATCGACCCCCCTCCTAATCCAATCGACCCACACACTGTGGTGTAGCAAGCCGGGTTTATCTAAGCTCCCCAGGCGTTGCCACCAATCGATCCTTCCCTTAACTGGATCAACCCACCCTAGTGGTGTAACAGGCCGGGTTTATCACAAGCTCCCCAGGCATGTTACCAATTGATCATCTCATAACCAGGAGCTTCACCAAAGCCTCCTACCAATCAGCACATCCATACATTCATCACAGCAGAAACCCATTTTGCACATCATCAAAGCCACTGAGTCTTCTCCGGTTTACCCATGAACATCACCAATCCAGACTACCGGTCTAGATGGGCTTCACACAGCATGCCTACGCCGTACTCCATATTTCCGGCTCTAAATGCAGACTTACAAAGGAATCTCTTCCGCGATCCACCTCTTGGTGGAGGATTCCAAGCACATGTATAGAGAAAGGACTTCGATGTCCAAGAAGGAGATCGTTACCCTTGAAGATCGCTTCGGCGCCATGAAGTAGCCGGATGGAAGTCACCGCCTCGGCTCTGCCTTCACGAATCCGCTCTCGGATCTTCGTTCCGCTCTCCGCAGCTCCTACAGCAGCTGGAACTCTCCTCCCTTCCCTCTTGCTTGGCCTTCTTCTCTCTCCCTTGGAATGAAAATGAAGAAGAAGAAGAAGAGAAGATAAAGGATTTATCTTCAAATCTCGGCCTCCAAGACACCTGGACAAAGCCCAGCCACTGGATCCAGGAAGAGGGAAACAAACGGCTCAGATCTGGCCAGAAAACCCAAAACACGGCCTGACACGCCCTGTGACACGCCCGTGTCACAGGCCGTGTCCCCCTAAGCGGCAGACAACCGACTCAATCCAACCAGTACACGCCCGTGTGACACGCCCGTGTCACGGCCGTGTACCCGACACGCCCTCAGACACGCCCGTGTCTGAGGCCGTGTACCTCAACAACAATAATCCCAAATCAACCCGAGACTTCACACGGCCTGGCACACGGCTTGGCACACGCCCGTGTTCATGGCCGTGTTTACCAGGACACACCCGTGTCCTTCTAACACGGCCTAACCCGAGACGTCGAGCTAAATTCGACGCCCACTGACACGCCCTGTGACACGCCCGTGTCACAGGCCGTGTCCTCACGGGAAACCCGATACTCGACGATCGTCGAGAATACTCGCCGAACCTATGACACGGCAGCCGACACGGCCGTGTCCTGGGCCGTGTGCCCCACTCTCGACGATATCCCGCGAAAATCGTCGACACCAAGGCCCGATCGTCGACACAACCGACACGCCCTGCGACACGCCCGTGTCGCAGGCCGTGTCACCTAACACGCCCTGGGACACGCCCGTGTCCCAGGCCGTGTCACCCAAGCCTGAACCCAATTTTGCTCAAAATGACCCTCTTGACTTCAGGGTGTTACACAACCTATAGGGTCCAAACATCCTCGCGAACCTCCTTGGCAAGCAAGTCCCGATCATGCATGTAATCCAAGGAATCCTTGTATTCCTCAAGATAAGCTGCCTTCATCTTAAGTATACATTCTTCTGAAGAAAGACATGCTATCTCTGCCTTGGAAGCATCCATCTCCACCCACAACATGTAGTTCTCCTCCTGACCAATCTTCAAAGTCTACACGATCTTTTTCGCCATCAACTTCTCCGTTTGAAACGAGGATCGGGATTCCTCCATCTCAGACTTCAACTCTGATCTGATCCGCCGAAATCAGGATACCTCCCGATCTAACTCCTTCCTGGAGGCCACAAATGAAGTTTGTTAAAATTCCTCAAGATGATCCGGGAGATAGCTTTGATACAAAGTAAAACTTTCAAAGCAATCAAGATGACAACTTGATCAAACGGAAAATAGAACCAGGCACAGGAACACTCAACCATAAACCAAGCTCAATAAATAAGAAATAACAGAAGGCAACAAACAAGTCTTATATTATCAACAATCTTCTTTACAAGGCAGGACATACATGATGAGACATGATTCGCCGATGTACAAAGGAAGAGCATACAAACAAAGCAAGAACAAGACGAGTGGACTGCCTCAGAGACCGTCGAGACCCCCAATCTTCTGCTGCACTGAACTGAACTACGGAGTCCGAATAGACTGCGGACAACCAGTTATTCTGCTGAACACCTTTATCTACTCTCTGCAAGCCGCCTGAACGCAAAGGCCGCCTAGCTGCCAGAGTCTGGAACAGAGCCGCTTCCAAACTGAAAAATAGACCGCCGAGACTGGTGGATAAGTTATTGAACTAGGAAAGCTGGAGGAGAGAAGATCGGCTGGCTGCAACTGCGACCTGCTGCAAACCATTGATTGATAACTGCAAGCTCCACTAATCTTTGACCACAGTCATAACCAAAAACCTGGCTTCTCAATACTAGCCGCACATCCTGCAAACAGCAACCCGGTTAACCTTCTCAAACCGCACGGACAGAAAATCTGAGGCCGCAGTAATTAACCCACATTCAACTTACTGTTCATTTAGTTAATTATGATGTCACGGGGGGTGGGGGGTCCTATTTATATGCACGGAGAAGAGTGTGGTCACCGTCATAGTTGATATAAAAATCACCCTAGCCCGCAGCTAAAACAGAGCAGTCTGCCCAGTCCGCATGGACAAGGTTGGACACTAGCCTATTCGCAAGTCATCAAGGAAGGCTGGATAGAAGCTAGTTCGCATCACTGTGGACACCGCACCAGCCCGCAACAATAATGTCCACGACCAAAGGTACTGACCACCCGGTCAACTAGAGTACATTGCGGACTCCGCGATTAATTTGAACTTGTCACAGATCGTGACCAAGTCCACAACCAGAGAACCTCTAGAGCGAGGTCCGCGGACACGAACAAGAGTCCACCCAGTCTGCCAGCTCCATACCAGTCCGACCAGACCGCAAATATTCAACCTATCTGCACGGCCACCACCAAGGGCACACCACCAGGCCACAACTCTAGACCGCTCAGGTCGTACCACCAGTCTGCAAGACTGTCCGCTCAGGCCACGCGGTCTGCCCGATTAACCCTCACTTTCACTTCAACAATTTCAACACTCCCCTTGAAGTGAGAAGTGGTGACCAAATCCTGCACTCCCCGTAGCCATTCAAGTGGCCACTTCGACAACGACTTAGTGAAGATATTCATGATGTTGTCCTTGCTCCGTACATGCTCAACCATAAGAGACCTCTCCAACACCTTCTCCTGAATAAAGTGGTACTTATCTATATCATTGGTCCGTGCGTGATAAACTAAATTGTTAACCAGTTTCAGGGCACTGTCATTGTCACCACAGAGTAGAGTTTGACATCACACTTCTTCATGGACGTCCTCTACTAGTCTCCTCAGCCAGATGGCTTCTCAAGCTGCCAAAGCTGAAGCCTTATACTCCTCTTCTGTAGTAGAGACGAAAACCGAGTCCTGCTTTTTACGGCACCATGAAATACCTGTTGATCCACATGTGAAAACATAACCAGACGTCTAATTTCGATCATCTAAGTCTCCCACATAATCAGCATCAGTGTAGCCATGCAGAGAAAAACTTGTGTCCCTCCTATACAAGAGTCTCATATCAGAAGTAGTCTTCACATACTTCAGAATATTCTTCGCCGCTACCAGATGAGGTTTCCTTGGTTCCGCCATGTAATGACTAACTCGGCCTATAGTATAAGCAATGTATGGCATTGTAATCATCAGGTAAATCAAGCTCTCAACCAGAGCTCGGAACACCAAGGGATCAGGAATAATCTTCCCCTCATCTCGTCCAAGCTTCAGGTTACAATCCAGAGGAGTAGAGCTACTCTTTCCCTCCCTCAAGCAGAATCGATGAACGATCCGCTCAGCATAGCCCCTTTGAAAGACGAGAATCCCATTGTTCTTCCTCTCAACCTCGAGTCCAAGGAAGTGGTGGAGCTCACCTAAATCCTTTATCTAAAACCGAATAGCTAGCTCGGCCCTAAGCCTAGCTACCTCCTTCTCAGAGTTTCTCGTGACGATCATGTCGTCCACGTACAATAAAACCAATACATGAAGCTCCCCTTTCTTCTTTATGAATAGGCTTGAATTTGAATCAGAGGCAAAGTATCTGCAGAACTGGAGATATTCTGTGATCTTCCCATATCATGCTCGTGGAGCCTACTTCAACCCATAAAGAGCCTTCTGAAGCTTGCAGACATAGTTCAGTTGATCTTCAGATACGTAACCTGGTGATTTAATCATGAAGATATCTTTATTTATCTCCCCGTAAAGAAAAGCATTCTTTACATCAAGGTGTCACATCTTCCACCCTTGGAAAGCAACCAATGCGATCACCACCCGCACTGAAGTCATTTTGGAAACTGGACAAAACGTCTCTTCATAGTCTTCGTCGTACTGTTGGGAGAACCCCCGAGTAACCAGGCGAGCTTTGTATCTTTCTATACTTCCATCAGCCTTCTTCTTCAGTTTGTTCACCCACTTGCATGTCACAGGAGTAACGCCAATGACCTTGGGCACAAGGTCCCAAGTCTCATTCCTTCTGAGGGTTGTCATCTCCTCATCCATAGCTTCATCCCACTCCTTGACTCTAGTGACGTCGTCAAACTTTGAAGGCTCCTTCTCATCTAGGGGGCCTGCGAAGAAATAGGAGACAAATCTCACAATGTTTCCTTTGTTTTAACGAGCAGGTGGTTTAACGGTCCTCTTCGATCTCTGAAGGGTCTGACCATTACTGACCACCTCGCTGCTCCTTCTACACCAGCTCTATTCTCGGGTAAACTTGGAGCAACACTCCCCCTACTTCTTGAACCGAAAGCCTCCACCTAGAAGCTTGAAACACTTGGAGCTGTGGGTGATACCAGCAGCTCCACCAGAAGATCCTTAGCAGCTTCCCCATGCCCATCATCAGACCTGCTCTCCTGCAGCTCAACAGAGCTACCTTCATATAATGTCAGTTCATAAAAGACAACGACTCTTGATACAACAAACTTCTTCATCGCATAATCCATACACTTCCATCCCTTCGTCTGCTCATCATAGTGCACGAAGACAAGCTTCCTCCCCTTTGCATCAAGCTTGGTACTCAGAACATCTGGGACGTGTACGTAGCAGGCTGATCCAAACACCCGAAGGTGTTCAACACTGGGCTTTCCCTTGAATATTAACTCATGAGGAGACTTCATGTTGATCGGACTCAGAGGTATCTGATTAAAGACACAGGTTACGCAGGCCATTCATTTAGCCCAAAAGGACCTCAGAATGCCTTTTGCATGAAGCCAACATTTGCAGGTTTCAGTCAAATGACGGATCTTCCTCTTCGCTACTCCATTTTGTTGTGGAGTATGTGCACAAGTAAGCTCCCTCTAGATGCCTTGCTTTTTGGAAAAGTTAGAGAACTCAGTTGAAACGAATTCACCTCCATTGTTTGTTCTCAACTTCTTGATCTGCAGGCCAAGCCAGCCGTCCACCAGCTCCTTGAACTCCACGAACAACCGGAAAGCATATGACTTCTCCTCCATGAAGTACACCCATCTGTACCTTGTATAGTCATCAATCAACACGAGCATATACCTACTCCCTCCAAGACTAGCAATGACGGTTGGTCCCATCAGGTCATCATGAACATATTCTAATAGTGCTTTAGACCTGGTTTGTGACTTGTCAAATGGAAGGGATGTGCCTTTACATATTAACATCTAGCACAAACATGACCATCACCATAGGATGACAACTTAGGCAAGCCTTTCACAAGGCTCCTCACCGCCATGGCTTTCAGCTTGTCCATCGTTACATGCCCCAGCCTTTCATGTCAGATAGCTACACTGTCCTTGGCCCTCATCCGATCAACATAGTAGCCTGTTGATAGAACAAACAAGTCCTTTAATCTCCTTCCAACGTGAGCAACATCATCCTTTACCGTTGATACGTTCCGGAGAAATCTCACTTCTGTTGGGCCGAACAGAACGTGATAGCCTGCATCTACCGCGTTGGTCACTCATAAGAGGTTCTTCTTCATGCCTGGTACATGATAAACACTCCTTAACGTGAGTGTCCCATTATTACTACCCAAAGACACAACTCCATCCTTCTCGACGGCATGCACAGAATCATTAGCAGTAGTAATAACATCATTACTTGAGTAAGCCTGCAGTGAAGTGAACTTTAACTCATCCCCGGTGAGGTGATGACCACACCTAGAGTCGTTGGTAGTTGATGGAGGACGATGCACGGACACACATGCCCGTCATGAAAGCATTCCCCCATCCAGCTCCCTCAGCACTAGAACAAGCCTCCTCCTTGCCTGTAGCATGACCCAGCTGAAGCTTCACCTTGCAGTCTCATTTAAAGTGTCCCAGCAGATTGCACCTGTAGCACCTTGGTCCTTCCTTCTTCTTCTCATCACGCTTAGAAGAGTATCACTTCTCTTGCTGATATGAAGTTGATGAACCATCGCCAGCAGGTTTCTTCTTCTTGTCCCATCTCCTCTTCTTTCCTGAGAAGACAGCCTCATTGTCTCCTCCAGAGATAGTCATACTAGCCATCTGCCTTGCTAAGCTCTCCTGCAAAGTCAGCAAGTTCTCCAGTTTTAGCAACGATGGCTGAGTGTCCCAGCCTTGAATAGAGGTCACAAAGACCACATACTCCTTTTGCAAGCCATAGCTGATGTACCTCTTGAGGTTCACCTCCGAAATAGGCTCATCAGGGTCCAACACTAATACCTCAGAGCATAGGTTCTTCATTTTCAGGAAAAATGATGAGATAGACAAGTCTCCTTGAGTGGATCATGCCAACTCATTCTCGAAGAACTATAGCCGCGCTACATTCTTCTTGTTGAACAACCCATCAATGGAAGTCCAAATCTCAGCATCAGATCGACATCTAAAGATGTGATCAAAGAGCTTCTTTGAGATAGCCCACTTTAGAGTAAACTCAGCCTTTGCATTTGTTTTCCTCCAAGCTCTCACTTATTCAGCATCCCCAGTAGCAGTAGTAGCTTCTTGCATGTCGTCACCACAGACGACCTCCCAAAGATCCTCACCCAGAAGATAGCTTTCCATGCACGACCTCCACTTCTTAAAGTTGGTCGGCGTTAAAAGCTCAATACAAGAACTGTTGCTAACCCACCTTCCATTGCAAAAACCATTGATCTATTAGCTTCCAAAAGCACCGAACACAACTAATAATTGATCACTATTCAAACCTATGTTCCCTCTGATACCATGTTAAAATTCCCCAAGATGATCGGGGGGATAGCTCTGATACCAAGAAAAACTTTCAAATCTATCAAGATGACATCTTGATCAAGAGAAAAACAGGAACCAGGCGCATGACAAGGCTTGTACTATTAACAATCTTCTTTACAAGCAGGACATACATGGTGAGACATGATTCACCGATGTACAAAGGAAGAGCATATAAACAAAGCAAGAACAAGCCGGGAGGACTGCCTCAGAGACCGCTGAGATCGACGAGACCGCCAAGCTTCTGCTACATCGAACTGAACTACGGAGTCCGCGTAGACCGCAGACAACCCATTATTCTGCTGAACACCTTTGTCTACTCTCTGCAAGCCGCTTAACCGCAGATGTTGCCTAGCTGTCAGAGTCTGCGAATAAAGCCGCTGCCGAACTGAAAAACAGACCGCCGAGACAGGCGGACAAATTAGTGAACTAGGAAAGCTGAAGGAGAGAAGACTGGTTGGCCGCAACCGCGACCTGCTGCAAGCCGCTGATTGATAACCACAAGCTCAACTGATCCCTGACCACAGTCGACACCAAAAACCTGGCTTCTCGGTGCTAGTTGCACAACCTGCAAACAACAACCCGGTTAACCTTCTCAAACCGCACAGACAGAAAATCGAAGGCCGCAGCAATTAACCCACGTTCAACTTACTGTCCATTCATTTAATTATGATGTCACTGGGGGTCCTATATATAGGCGTGGAGAGGAGTGTGGTCACCGCCCTAGTACATATAAACACCACCCCAGCCCGCAGCTAGCACAGAGCAGTCCGCCCAATCTGCATGGACAAGGCCGAACACCAGCCTATCCTCCTGTCATCAAGGAAGGCGGGATAGAAGCCAGTCCGCATCACTGCGGACACCGCACCAGCCCGCAACAATAATGTCCACGACCAAAGGCACAGACCACCCGGTCAACCAGCGAACATTGCGGACTCCGCGATCAATTTCAAATTGTCCCAGATCGTGACCAAGTCCCCAACCAGTGAACCTCTGGCACGAGCTCCGTGGACATGAACAACAGTCCAGGCAGTCTGCCAGCTCCAAACCAGTCCGACCAGAAAGCGGATATTCAACATATCCGCATGCGCTACAACAAAGTCGTTTTACGGCGACATTATTTAATGCTTTTAGTGACGATTTCAAAGCGTCGCGATAGTTTTTGTGACGTTTATAAAAACGTCACTAAATCGTCATGATTGTGCATGTCGCTGTAGCACCTTGCGACGCTTTCAAAAAAAACTTCGTGATTCGCAGTTACGCTACGGTAACATTTTTTTCAAAAAACGTCATGATTGGCAATTGTTTTACTGCGACACTTTTAAAAAACGTCATGATATGCAATTGCTCTATTGTGACACTTTTTAAAAATATGGAGATAAATATTAACTCTAACACGATATTTTTTTTCAAAACATCACTGTAATTAAAACTCTACAATGACGGTTTAATCTATTGCATTTGAGAAAAAAATTAAAACAAATAAAACTTATGATAATCTAAGCTCTAAAATAATTATGCTTTTAAAATTTTAATTAAAATTTTAAATATTATTTTTTTATAAAAAAATATTTTTAACATTTTAAATGTTTTGAGAGTGGTATTAAGAAATGTTTAGAGATTTTTTACAACTTGTTGTCCAAATAATGTATCTCTAATTATCGCAAAAAAAAAATACACACACAATACATCATCATTAAGTTTGAAGAGTATAAACATGCAAAAGGTCACATTTATGATAAATAAACTTGTTTCAAGTGAATATAAACTTCCAAAAAAAACATAATCATTCAACATAAACATTGTTTTAAAAACAAATAAAAATAAATGAAACAAAACAAGCAACATGCAGCTTCAAAATTTCCTTCTTTAATCATTATCTTCATTGGCATTGTATTGATGAGCATTCTACTTCTTTCATACATCATCTACCGCGCGCATCATCTTTTCAAACTTCAAGCATAATAAATAAAACTGTTCAATTACCTGCGTAATAAATAAAATTGAAATACATGTTGAATATTTATTCTAATTACATCTAAAGTTAAAATAAATAACAATTTTAAAAAACACAATAACAATATGACATAAAACAAGAAATCAAATGTCTCCACATCAAAGAATAAACATCGGACATAAATCAACATGAAATGAGCAGGTGGGGTACTTAAGAGTTTAAGCAACTTCCACATAATATAATTACAAATTGTTGGCAACAGTTTCACACAACTTTTTACAGCAGTTTGGGCACAAATCTTGGCGTTTTCCCAAAACTGTTTGTGCCAAACTGTTGGCAGGAGTTTGAGCCAACTGCTGCACCAGTTTGTTATTGCCTCACTACCCCTACAATGAATAAAAAAATGTGTAGGTTTGGAAAAAAATAAAATTAGTGCATCAGAACACCTGGAAAGGGGCGACACTAAACATGAATTGGAGGCGATCTCCAACAGCCGGGCAGAGAGATCAAGCAAAACCAGTCGGATTCGGAGGAGACGTCGCCAATTTGTGACAGGAATAGAAATTCAGAGCATAACCCTAAACCCATAACTGATCAAATTTTGATATTCAGAAATCAAAACAACAATCATGAAAGGGGATGAAGGCTATGAGGAAATATATCAACTCCAGTTTCTTTAAGTCCTTCCTGCAGACCTCAGAATTATACGGGAAAGTTAATCTCTTATAATACTATCATGCTTGTGGATGGATGCCGCTTAGAGAAAAGTCTCTCCCTAAATTCATAGATCTAAAGCCTAAATCTAAATTCGTAGATCTAAATCCTTAAATCAAAAACGGAAGGAACAACGAAATATAAATGACAAAGCGATTTCATTGAATATAATCCTTATATCTAAATGCATAGATCTATATCCTTATATCTAAAGAGATTTCATGAATGTCCAATTCCTTATATCTAAACCAACAACGAAATATAATCGGTAAGCAGATATAAATACTTAAATCAGGCTTTTTGGCAGAATGCACCCCCATTATTCATGTTTTGGCAAAATGCACCCCCAATTGTTTAAATTGGCAAAATGCACCCCTCATTATGAATAAATTTGGCAGAATGCACCCCAAGTTCTAATTTTCAGGGGTATTTTGGTCTTGCTATTGAATCTTTTTGGTTTGTTGTCATTTTGAGATCCTGAATAAGGCGGGCAGCGTGCATTAAGCACACGGGTAACATTGCTAGAATGTCGGCCTACCAAAACAGGTATCATTAAGCACACAGCTCATTGATCCGAAAAAAAGAATGACTGTTTTGGTGTTCTTGGACTCGGCGATCATATGCTTAAACAACAGATAAATGTTAAAGCTCGTTTTCTTAATAGCGTTCTGCAAACCAATCGATAGCAAACTCGGCTGCTGTGAAGAGATATATAGCTAATTTTATAAATGTTGTGAACAGATATCATTACTAAATCCCATATGAGCACTTACTAAATGCTAAGTTTGGCTAAGTTTATTTTCTTAATAGCGGGCTCTGACGTTGATGTCGCGGGCTCCGGCGATGCTGTTGCGGGCTCCGACGATGATGTCGAGGGGGAAGAGTTTCCGCGCGAGGGGAGAAGACGAGCAGCAACGATGAAAAGCTAGAGAAAAATAGGGATTCTGTGAAGCCCTAAATCCCGAAAATAATGGTTCAGACGAAATTAACCTTCGTTAGGGTGCATTTTGCCAAAACATTCATAATGGGGGGTGCATTTTGCCAATTTAAAAAATTGGGGATGCATTTTGCCAAAACATGTATATTAGGGGGTGCATTCTGCCAAAACCTTAAATCATTTGAGAAAGCAAGAACAAACTAATCAGTAAAGAAGAATGTTTTCTCACAGGAAGAATAATGTTTTCTCACAGTCGGGAAGAAGTTCCGCCGTGCGGTGAATGACGGAAAGGAAACTGTCTTGGAGGACGACGGCGGCAGGATGGATCTGGAAGAGGTCTTCGGCAGTGGTTGGAGGAAGTGCGGCACCCAGAAAAATTCCGCACAGTCGGGAAGAAGAAGTTCCGCCGTGCACTGGTTGGAGGAAGTGCGTCATTGAGAAAAATTTCGCACAGTCGGGAAGAAGTTCTGTCATGCCTGGGAAGGAGAAAGGCATTGGTATACGATCTGATGCACAAGAAATCTATTCGAAATCAGCGAGTATTATAAGAGATCTAGGGAGAGAAGAGGATTGTTTTCTTACAGTCCGGAAGAAGAAGTTTGGCGGTACGTTGACCGACGGAAAGGAAACTGTCGTGGTTGACGACGGCGGCAGGATGGGCCCTGAAGAGGTGTTTGGCAGCGGTTGGAGGAAGTGTAGCACTGAGAAAAATGCCGCGAAGTGCGGCACCGAGAAAAATGCCGCACAGTCGTGAAGGAGTTCCGCCGTGCCAAGGAAGGAGGAAGGAGTGCGGGTATTTTTTTTTATTTCAGCGGGATTAGGGTTCGTTTTTTGTAGGTTTTATAAGACATTGGTATAGATCCGATAGACAGGATTTTGACAATCATCATAATTATATACATAGTGAATACAATCATCATAATTATTTGTATCAAAGTCACGATCGAGATCAATGCTATCATTAATATAAACTCACTACCATCAAAAATGTGATCACTATCATAAATATAGATATCATCGACTCAATTGAAGTTTGTAATTAATTATATCCAGAAACTTGTTTATAAAAATTGTAATGATTAAAGCATGACCACATAGGAGAGAGTTTGTTGCTACATATATAGTATTTGATCTAATTATAGGATGGTTTGGTATAGTCGTGGGCAAAAAGCCCGGGCCCGGCCCGGCAAAAGCCCGGCGAGGCCCGGCCCGAGCCAGGGCCGGGCTTGGGGCCCTTACCGGGCCCTCATTTTGACTGGTTGCCCGGCCCGGTGCCCGGTGCGGGCAAAGCCCGGGCGCCAGACTAGCCTGAGCCCGGCACCGAGCTAAGCGAAAGCCTGGCGGGATTTTAATACCGACAGGCGCCAGGCGGGATTAATCCCGCCTGATCAGGCGGGATTAATCCCAATCCCGCCTGATCAGATCAGGCGGGAGATCAAGTGGGATTAAATCCCGCGTGATCATGCCGGATTAATCCCGCCTGATCAGGCGGGAGGCGGGATCAGGCGGGATTAATCCCGCCAATTTAAGCGGGATTTTATCCCGCCTTTTTGAATTCAGGCCGGCCCGGGCCGGCCTGAAGGGCCTAAACGGGCCCCCTCTTTTGGAGGGAGCCCGAGCCCGGCCCGGCCCGGCTCAAATTGAGCCCGGGCCGAGCCCGGTTTCACAGAAGCCCGGGCCCGATCGGGCCCGGCCCGGCCCGGCCCGATCATGCTTTTTGTACATGACTAGTTTGGTTCCTATATGTATAGAAAGTAATCGTAATTATATATCAGAGCATAGTGAGAAGAAAGGAAGAGTAGGCCGGGGGAGAGTAGAGGAGTTGCATAGAATAGAGATTGACTATGAAAATCATACCCTAAATCATCAATGGATTTTCCATGAATTCAAAAAATTCACATTGTAACTCTGCTCATTTGGCGGGATCCAACATTCAAACACATTTATGTATTCTCAGAGCGGAGTCCTTATGTATTAGACTAAAATTAATGAGAATGAATATTAGTTGTCTTTCTGCTAAACATGTATTAAATAAAATTTCTTGAGATTAATTATCTAAATGTAAACATGATGTCATGCATTTCATGCTCGGTTAATAAATGACATGATTGTAAGGAAATTATTTGAACTTGTTGATAACAAATTTTTTTTTACAAAAATCCTATGTTTTAATGACGCTTTAAAAATAATCGTTACCAAAACTGACATTTATATTGATGTTTTTTCATGAAAAACGTGACTAATACTATTTTTGTATTTGTGACTTTTTTTATAGAAATCGTCGCTAGATAGAAAAAAACGGTGACGCTTTTCCAAACGTCGCAATAAAAACGTCATTGTAAAGTGCATATCATGTAGTACGACTATCACTAAGGACACATCATCAGGCCGCAACTCCAGACCGCTCAGACCGCACCACTAGTCCTCAAGACTATCTGCCCTGGCCGCGCGGTCTCCCTGATCAACCCTCACTTTCACTTCAACAATTTCAACAAAGTTTTTGCTCCTCGAAACATCTCCTAGAGAGCCAAATATATATCTTTCAAACTCACATAATGGTCGTTCTATGTAAACGCTATATGCGCCTGAGCTTCAATTTGCAAACAAAAACAAAGGGTTAACGACATACGAGATAATCAGTTCAAACGAGGGAAGATGAACAATTAACTTACCACATCACTCATTGTCATCAAAGATGAAGACACCCCGGGGGGGGGGGGGCAGAAGTCTCTATCACCTCAACACCAGAATCAGCTGAAACAAGCTCGTCGCACGGGGCCTCCTTAACCAGGTTCTCTTTTTGACTCAAAAAAGACTGTAATCCCTCAGATGCGTCAGAACTACTCTTCAAAACAAGCTTCATTTTGCAAACTAATGGCGCAACGCATTCAGCCTCGACTGAAAGGCCACACTGGGACATGCACTTCTCTTCGACAAACAAGGAGATACTGAACAAGCATTTCGCCAACTCTCGAGAATCTATAAACCCCAGTATTTGTGTGAAGTCCCGCTCTCGCCCTCTCTGATGACGGTAGCAATCGGGCAAGGAGTTCCATAGCTCAGGTAAGCCCCAGGAGTTTTGAACATAACTAAACAAGGTATTTCCATGACGTCAGTCAGATCCTATCTCAAAGTCAAGTCAGCTCTTGTTGTTGCGGATCTCGACAAGATCGTCGCCATCAATGCGAACATCACACTAGTCTCTGAATACTTCCAAGGATAACTTTGAACCATGCTCCCTGAAGGCCACCAATATCATGATGCGGGTCATCCCTGCTGGTGTAAGTTGCGTTATTGGGACGCCACAAAACTTCAAAATATCAACAACCTTCTCGCACGGAGGGAAGCGGAAGCCAGATTTCAAGGTCCCCTAGAATATTGTCAACCAACCTCTAGGAGGGTTCTTGACTATCTCCTCAGGACAAGGTATCTTCACGTTAAGATCTACGGGTAACTTGTACCTCTTGTAACACTCACATTCGTCACGTAGAATATAACAGAAGGTCTGGTCGGGGCCTCATGTCATATTCCACAGATAGTCAGTGGAGTTACGCATTGAAACCAAAACATTCGTATATCCTAACTCAGAGTTGCATTCTAATGGAAGCTTTTAGAGTAATAAAAACCTGAACACAGGAATGTTTACTAGCCAACAAATAGGAATGATAACACAAATACAAAAAGAGTTTTGGCCTTAAGGGCTTACAATATTTCCTTCACAAAAGTGTTTTACATACATCGACACACATGTCAGCCACACTTGACAAAAATTAAACACTTCGCTTGGCCTTCAAGGGTCGGCATAGCACAAGAAGGTCTTTAGCCCTCTACTTCCTGCTTGGCTCTCAAGCACCTACATAGGGATAGTCCACCAAGATTTGGCAAACAAGACAACGGTCAACTTTAGCTGACCAAATTATAACGACCTCACCCCTCACTCGGCGGGATAGTGCTCCTTCCCTGCAAACAGCAAAATGGCAATATATATAAATCTCAACCATCACAGATATTGGCACACAAGGTCACACGTCCTGTACACTCAGGACACATTATCAGTGTATCGGATCCCCAGGGTCCCACCACCATCCTCATTCCTAGATCGATGGTAACTTTGAGCATTTCCAGTCTTTCCGGCGCGTAGTTTAAGACACTCACTTTGCCAATGACAATAACCAGCTCCTTATGCAATCTAGTACAAGAATGACATAGTGCAGGTACAGATTAGCTATTTCCTGTTGCTCAAATCGTCATGCCAATGCCGAAATCCAAATCAATCAAAGGGAAGACAGGATACGGGTCAGCCTTCCCTTACTCGTATCAAACATACATAACGCTGTTATATTTCAAGGCTGACACTCACAGCCACCGCAGCTGGGCTTTCCAGGCTCAACATCTCAATATGCTACAAACCATCTCTCATGAACACAGGGCTTCGCAAACACAAAAAATAGCCCAATGGGCACTACACCCTCATTAGCACTACCGTCGGGCAGTAGCTCATAGAACTTTGACTCTGTCCATTTTTTCAGGTATTTCTTGGAGTTAGCCTCCAGGACTCCCTGCAGTACTCTACAACACTCAGAACCCAAAAACAAAATAAATCACGAAGTCTTCTCTGATATACAAAGAGCATTAAATCCATCACCAATCCATACCAACTTGTCCGGATGGGCTTCACACAACATGTCTATATTCGTACTTCAGTTCTGAACTCCATATGTAAGTTTCTACCAGGGATACATTGTATCGAACCAAAGGAAATCTCACGCTCTCCACCCCTTGGTAGAGTTTACCATTCTAACATGCAAAAATAAGGACTTCACTAGTCCAAGAGGAGAATCGTTACCCTTGAAGTTCTCTTGGACGTCATGAATCAAAAATCCAAACTGATGGAAAGAACCGCACTGGGCCGCTCTCCTTAGAGCTGGACTCAGCTCGCGATTTGGGACTCTGAAGCTCCGGCAAATGGTGGGATCTCTCATTCTCCTTCTTCCTTTGCTCTCCCCTCTTTCTAACTCTTTAGAAAGAGAAACCCTAGTATAGAATGAAGTAGAAGCCTCATCTCATGGATTTAAACTAACAGGAACCACTCCCAACCGTCGGATCCCACTAGAAATTGACGAATAGACACGATTCATGGAGATCTCCTGTACAGAACACTACCATCGCACGGTAACAAGCTACCGCCATACGGTAACTCCATCGGTGGCATCTCTAGCAATTCCATTGTTTAAACTCTCTATACAGGCGCCGACACGGGGCCCCCAGTACCTGACATACTACCGTCATGCGGTACCATACTATCGTCGAGCGGTAGCCAGTTCGACGTGTCGTCACGCCGCTTACGTCGAAAAGTCTACTACTGTCGGTAGTAACACTACCGCCGTGCGGTAGCTCACTGAGATCCATTACATTAAATCAGCTACGCTGCCGTCGGCGCTAACACTACCGTCGGGCAGTAGCATTCAATGAGCTATTCCACGTAGAAATTCTTAGGCAATACACCTCTTCCTCCAAACCTTGACTTGCTCAGTAGTGAGCATAAAGCGCAGTCGCATGGGCCGTGTAGGACGCTTCAAAGCATGCAAGTAAATAGCAAAGGTCAGACAAAAGGCAATCTAATAACGGGTGTTCAATTGAACACCCAATAACTGCAACCCCGACACTAGGAGATAAAACTCACACAAGTCATGTGCGAGCACATACATGTATGCACGTACATGATCCGCATACGAGACATACGTGATCGCCAGCCTGCCTACCCAAACGGGGGCGAGAGAATGCAGCGCAGAGCCCACGTGTGCTAATGCATGTGTGGGGCAGCGCATGCGCATGCGTTTGCATGCGGCCGCGTACAACCCAGGATGCGCGCACCCCCAGGTGCGCGCCCGCGCGTACACTAGCACGCGCCCCCGGGTGTGCCTCGCATGCATCTCCGGATGCATGGGCCCGCTCTCCCGCGGGGCACATGGAGGCCCGGTCGTCGGGGAGGGGCGCAGGCATGCCCGGGTATGCGCTCGTCCTCGTATGCTTTGGAGGCGACTTCGCTTCGGCAAGCGCCTATCGGGGAAATCTCAGCCGGTGTAATTATTCCCACGTCGGCGGTCTACGCCTGCCAGCTTGAAACTTTAATTTTATGATTTACCTTCGCTTGCGAAGCATTTCCATCTGCCTTCTCTTGTGCCTCCCCAACCATCATTTTCGTCTATTGAATCCTTCTTAAGAGGAGAAGAAATCCTCGCTCTTCTCACAAAAGCGATTTCTAACACCTAGGATTTCAGGGGGGGCATTTGATGGGGTCAATTCCCTTTTATAAAACACTTTGGGTGCGATTAGCTCACTCCCCCATGATACACTATCCAAATGGGGATCATGGAGAAACCTCCGAGGATGCGATCGTCGCACGCCGTCCCCCGCGCACTGATCCCACTTCGCCCACCTTTCGAGTAACCACTACCATCAGCGTCGGGCGTCTCGTGCCTGATCTCTCCTTCCCTGCGGCCAACTCTTGTGGTAGCAGGCTCTGCCCGTAAAGGGCGCCACGCCCGGCCGCCCCTTCCCCGCGGCCACCTCTTGTGGTCGCGGGCTCCGCCTGCAAGGGGCGGAAACGCTCGACCCCCTTCCCCACGGCCGCATGTCGTAGCCGCGGGCTCTGCCCGCAAGGTGAGATGCGCCCGATCGCTCCTTTCTGGTGGCCGCCTCCCGCGGCCGCGTGCTTCGCTTGCATGGGGCGGCGCGCCTGACCTCCCCTTCCCCGCGGTCGTGGGCTCCGGCCGCTAGGGGAGTCGCCCCCGGACGCCCCTTCCCCGCGGCCGCCTCCTGCGCCCGCGGGCTCCGCCTACAAGGGGTGGCGCTCCCGCCCGCCCCATTCATGTGTCCTCATCCCGCGATCGCGGGCTCCTCCCATAAGGGGCAGCACGCCCTGCCGCCCCTTTACCGTGGCCGGCTCCCAATACTGCCTTTTCACCAGCCGGCAAGCATTCACCGTCGGTCCGGCCTTGATAGGCTTCCCTCGTCGTCTGATCACTTTGTAACGATCACCGCAATCCATTTCTAAGTTATAATCATCCACTAATCATCATGATTAGTGAGAGAGCGATATTAATTATATATTTGGCCTGCAAACAACAAATATAATGAGCAAAATATATGCTCAAAACTATACCATTGAAATAATTGGTTTCAAGATAACCTAAACACCGAGAGGGGGGTGAATAGATTCAATTCCTTTTTACTCTAAGGCAGAATATTAATTCAGTTAATCAAATAGAATCAAACAGTTCTACAGCTACCACATCACAGAAATCACAATATCACACACAATCACAGATGACACACAGATTTATAGTGGTTCCCCAAATGATGGGTACATCCACTTTCCCCCTTCGCCTATCTAGCAGTATGCTAGATTCGGCCTAACTTCTTCCTTCCTTCTCAGATCCACAGATCTTACATCTCAGAATCCAGTCAAGGTTCCTACAACTCGGAGTGAGTCCACACTCCTACAACTCAGGCAATTAAGCCCTACCTCAGCCTTCACCCAGGCCTACAAATCAGAGAATTAAATCTCCTACCTCAGGCACACAGCCCTACCTCAGCCTTCCCAAGGACTACTGTTGGGTACATTGGTCAAATGTACCTGATTTGAAGAAGCCTCACTCATCTCAATGATATACATCATAATGTATTTGATGTATGTTTGAGTTACTTGTGCAGGTTAAGAAATCACTGGACTGAAGCAAAAAGTTTCTAAGTCCATGTGTCGACACCCAGAGGGAAAGTGTCGACACTTAAGAAAGTCTGTGTCGACACCCAGACAAGCAGTGTCGACACTTGGAGTCATTGTGTCGACACCTGGGATGCAGAGTCGACACCAGACAGAAAGTGTCGACACTTGGAGCTGTGTCGACACTCAGTGAAGAAAAGTGCAGACAGAAAGTGTCGACACAAGGAGCTGTGTCGACACCCAGTGAAGCAGTGTCTACACCAGAAAGTGTCGACACTTGGAGCTGTGTCGACACTCAGCAAAAGTCTGCAGAGTCTAAGTACATGTGTCGACACTCAGCACAATGTGTCGACACACTATCAGAAGAGTCAACACTTGAAGTAAGTGTTGACACCCAGCACAATGTGTCGACACTTAGCTAAAGACTCAACACTTGAAGAAAGTGTCGACACAAGGAGCTGTGTCGACACTTAGCAAAGAACAGAAAGAGCAGCAAATTATTCTAAGTACAAGTGTCGACACTAAAGAAATGTGTCGACACTCAGCTGAAGTCTCAACAACAAGAAGGTGTGTCGACACAAGGAGCTGTGTCGACACTCAGCAAGATTCAAGATAGAAGACTATGTGTCGACACCAAGAAGCAGTGTCGACACTTGACAGATTCAACACAAGAAGTTGTGTCGACACAAAGGAGATGTGTCGACACATAGAAGAATTCAGCAAAAGCTAAAAGAACAAGTATTTGTGTCGACACTCAATTTTAGTGTCGACACATGCAGAAGAATCTGTGTCGAGACATACAAGGAATTGTGTCGACACCTTGTAGACTTGTGTCGACACTTATACAACATGTGTTGACACTTGGACTATAAGTGTCGACACTTAAAGACAGAAAGTCTCGACACTTATAAACAGTTAGAGATTTTCAAGAAGTGACTGGTTGACATGACAGCTGCCGATCCAGCCGGTCTACAGCAACTGTCAGAGATGTCAGAAGTCAGTTATGAACCGGACCAGCCGATTACCATGAAGAAGGCCTATAAATAGGCACCCACAGTTTACAGAAACAGTGGTGAGAATAATTAAAAGTAATTGATCAGATTATTCAAGTAATCTGTAAAGTGATACACAGAGTAATAAACACAAGAAGATCTTGCATTCCATCTACAGATCTAAGAAGTTGGAGAGAGAGGGCTCCTTCCAAGAAATCAGCCTTAGGAACGAGGCTGAGAAGAAGGATTCAGATTCAGTTCTGGGTCTTAAGTGGCAGAGGTCAAGGAACAACTGCAGAGGATTCAACCTTATTCAGTTCTACTCAAGAAGCTTTGAAGAAAGCTAAGTCAGGGTGAATCCAGCTGAGTTCTTCCAAGAACTCATCAAGAATCTCTCAACTCCCCTCCTGTAATTCTGAGTTGTAGAGTCATTACCTGTATTACATTTGTAACTTGTAGGATCCATTGGATCTGAGTGATTGTAAGCCTATATTTATAAAGGCTGAGGGTAGGGTTTGTTAGCCTGAGTGTAGGAGATATAGATCTCTGAGTTTAGGCCTTGGATTGGCTGAGTGTAGGCCTTGATTGGCTGAGTGTAGGCTTTGGGATAAAGCTGAGTGTAAGGCTTTGGGCCTGAGGTAGGAACCAATTTGGGTTCTGAGACAGTGGAGAAGTTAGGCTGAATCTAGTACACTGCTAGATAGGCGAAGGGGGAAAGTGGATGTACCCATAACTTGGGGAACCACTATAAAACACTGTGTGCTGTGCTGTGTTTGTGCTGTGGATGATCTGTGTTTGGTTGATTATTGCTGATTGCTATAATAAACTAGTTAGAAATCTGTGATATAACTGTTTGGCTGCCAACAAAGTTAGAAAAGGATTAGGTCACCTATTCACCCCCCCCCCCCTCTAGGTGTTTAGGTACCATATCTTTCAAGTGGTATCAGAGCCAGGTTCCTCAAAACAAGGACTAACAGTCTAAGGAGATCCTGTTTGGCAGAAACAGTCTAAGTCAGAAAACAGCTTCAAGAAAATCAAGAACCATGGGTTCCTTTGAAAATCATAAAGAATTGGGTTCCATGAAATTACCTATTTGCAGAAAGGAAATTTTTGGGATCTGGAAGGAGAGGGTAAAGCTATTTATGGAAGCCTCTGACCCTAGAATCTACATCACAGTTAAGGAAGGGCCTTATGTGCCAATGAAGATTTCAGTATTGGATGCAAATCAGAGGACTCCAAAGGATTTCTCTGAGATGACTAAAGATGAAATTGTCCTAGCTACCATGGACAAGAGGGCACAGAATATAATAGTAAGTGCCATTGATGATGCCACTTTTCAGAACTTAATTCACTGTAAGACAGCAAAAGAGATGTGGGACACTCTTATAGTGTATATGGAAGAATCTGAAGAAGTTAGGCAAGATAGGAAGTCCTTGCTTAATCAAGAGTATGAGATCTTTAGGCAAGGAAAGGAAGATAGCATCACTGAATGCTACAAGAAGTTCTATAGAATAGTTAATGAACTCATGTCTTATGGAAGAGAGTTCAGCAACTATGAACTGAATGACAAATTCTAAGGTCCCTAACCAAAGATTGGGACACCAAGATCTGTGCCATAAAGAAATGGCAAAGTTGGGAGAAATTCCTCCTCCTACACTGTTTGGCAAGTTATTGTCATATGAGATGCAGCTGACAGTGAGGAAAGAGGAGGAGAAATCTACTAGGACTGAGCACAAGGAAAGGACTGTTGCCTTCAAGACAGAAGTTCCCAGAAAATGCAGGACTAAGTCATCAACTCCACCTCCAGAGGTAGTTGAATCTGAGTCAGAAGAGTCTGTCAGTACAAAGTCTACAAGCAGTGAAAGTGATGAAGACTTTGCTGCCTTCACTAGACACTTTCAGAAATTCCTGAAGAAGAAACAGTGGAGGTCCAGACCATCTACTTACAAGGGAAAAGAAGTCTTGTATCAGGAGAAAAAGCCTTCAAAGAAGGACAGGAAAAAGACAAAGACAAGCAAGTGAACTGGATCAAAGATTGTGTGCTACTGCTGCAATAGACAGGGTCATGTTATTGCAGATTATCCTGAGAAAAGAAAAGAATCCAGTGACAGGAAAAAGACTCACTTCAAAGGGAAGAAAGAGAAGTCTTTTGTTGCCAAGAATGAGAAGACTCTTTCAGATATTTCTTCTTCAGACACTGATACTGATGCTGAAGCCTACATAGGGTATTTGCTGAAGAAGAAGAAGAAGAATTTATGCAGATCTTGGAGTCAATTTATGAACAAGAAGACTGCCAGTGCCAAGGACTGATGACATTGACTGAGAGTACCAAAATCCTGGAGCAGCCAGGACCCAGTCAGGTACAAAGTTCAAGTTTAAATTCAGATTCTTGTTCTAGTTCAGAATCAGATTCTTCTTCATCAAGTGATGAGAATGTATATGAGTCTGAGGAAGATATTCATCAGCTTATAGATGAATATAAGGTGCTGTTGCAAGCCTATAAGAAATGCAAGACCCTAGCCAAAAGTCAGGCAAAGGAGATTGCTGATCTCAAGGCTGTTGCAACAGATTTTGAGAAGCAAATTGATCAAAACTGAATGAGGTAGCCAGGCTGAAACACATTACAGTGATTCAGATGGGAACTATCACTTATAAGAATGATCAAATTAAGAAACTGGAGATCAATCTTCAGAAAGAGAGAGATCTTGCTGCTAGGTTTTCAAAACCTAAATCAGTACTGCCTTTAATTGATGAATTTGTTCATCAAAAAGGCAAGGCTGGACTGGGTTTTGTTAGACCTGCAGGGACTGAGCAGTCCAAGTTTAAGTCCAAGGGCAAAGCCCCAATATTCAACAGGTCTGCTGTAGATAAAACAGCAAAGGTTGTACCTAAGCAAAGATACAACAAGTTTGAATGCTGGTGCTGTGGCAAGATTGGCCATTTTGCAATGGACTGTTGGCACAATGCCAGTGCCAAGATGAGTAGCAAGTTACCTGGTGGAAAGCCAGTAGGTAGCTTTGTCAAGTTGCAAACTAACAATCACCAAGGACCCAAACTTACTTTGGGTTCTAAGGTTCATTAATTTGTTTTGCAGGTGAATCCAAGTGGTCATACCCCAACATGGTACTTGGATAGTGGATGTTACAGACATATGACTGGAACAAGGGGACTACTGAAGGACTATATTCCAATCAAAAATGGTCCTAAAGTGACCTTTGGTGGTTCTGAAAAAGGAATCATCAAAGGGTTTGGTAACATTTCTTCAAACCTTGTTACCATTACTCAAGTGGCTTATGTTAAAGGGTTGAAACACAACCTTATAAGTATAAGTCAGTTAAGTGATGTAGGGTATGACATCTCATTTGTTAAAATGGTTGTCATATCAAGAGGTCAAGTGATCAAGAGATCATTTTGACAGGATATAGAAAGAGGAATGTCTACTGTCTAGATATTATGATTGAGAACAATGGTTCTCCTGTTTGTCTTGTAGCTGATGAGACAGTCTCTCATTGTGTCAAGTGGCACAAGAGGCTAGCTCATCTTAACTACAAGACTATTAGCAAACTCTTTAGCAAAGAGTTAGTGAGGAATGGTCCTCAAGTTAAGTGTGTTAAAGATGGCATTTGCTCAGCTTGTCAAAGGGCAAGCAGACTAAATCCACTTTTAGGAGCATAGATAACAAAGATGCTGTGAGGTGTTTATACCTCTTGCATATGGATCTCTTTGGTCCAATGCCAGTTCACAGCTTAGGTAGGAAGGTCTATACCTTTGTAGTTGTTGATGACTACTCAAGGTTTTCCTGGGTGTTCTTCTTAAGGCAGAAATCTGAAACACCTAGTGTCTTCTACAGCTTTGTCAAGCAAATTCAGAATGAACTAAATAGTACTGTGGTCAAAATTAGAAGTGACCATGGTACTGAGTTTCAGTCTGAAAGCATGACAAAACTATGTGAAGACTTTGGGATATTTCAAGAATTCTCTTCACCTAGAACACCTCAGCAAAATGGCATTGCTGAAAGGAAGAATAGGACCTTGATAGAGGCTGGTAGAACCCTACTTAGTGATACATCACTGCCAGAGTATTTCTGGGCTGAAGCAGTTAACACTACATGCCATGTGATAAATAGGGCTACCATCACTAAAAGGCTAAACAAGACCCCCTATGAAGTAGTGAAAGGCAGGAAACCAAATCTATCCTATTTTGGATCTTTGGTTGTAAATGCTTCATACTTAACAATGGGAAGTCTTACTTACAAAGTTTGCTGCCAAGTCCCAAGAGGGAATATTTGTTGGGTACAACAATAATAGTAAGGCTTATAGAGTCTACAACTTGACTACACAAGTTGTAGAAGAATCAGTGCATGTAGTTTTTGATGAGACAAAACTAATTAACAATGAGTTGTCTAGCATGTATGCAGCCCCACAGGTTTGACAAAGAAATTGGACAAGCTTACTATAGAAGAAGTACCAGCTGCAAGACAAAGTTGAGAGAGTAGCTGTTGTCCAGGGGGAGAACTACATGTGCCAATAGCTGAAGAAATCCAAGGTATACAACATGATGCAGATGCTGAAGAGGTTCAACCTGAAGCTAGGATGCCTCCACCCACAGGCATCTTAGAGATCATCCAGTAGAGCTGATTATTGGAGATCCAAGACAAGGAGTTCAAACTAGGAGCAGATACATGAATGCAGCAATCTACTCCAGCTTTTTGTCTCAAGTTGAACCTAAGAAATTTGAAGAAGCTATACAAGATCCACATGGACTGAAGCTATGCAAGAAGAGCCTAATCAGTTCAAAAGGTGCAAGGTTTGGGAGCTGGTTCCAAAGCCTAAAGACCACAATGTAATAGGAACTAAGTGGATCTACAGAATAAGATGGATGAACAAGGGGTCATCATAAAGAATAAAGCAAGACTGGTTGCAAAAGGATATAGGCAAGAAGAAGGTATTGATTTTGATCAAACCTTTGCCCCAGTAGCCAGACTGAAGGCCATAAGGATGTTTTTGGCCTATGCAACCTATCAAGGATTCAAGGTTTACCAGATGGATGTCAAGTCAGCATTCTTAAATGGTAATCTTAAAGAAGAAGTCTATGTGGAGCAGCCTTCAGGTTTTGTTGATCCAACTCAACCTCATTATGTCTATAGACTTAGGAAAGCATTATATGGGTTAAAGCAAGCCCCTAGAGCTTGGTATGAAACCCTATCTAGTTTCCTCATTGAGAACAAGTTCTCAAGGGGGAAAATAGATAAGACTCTATTCCTTAGGGAATCTAGAGGCAAAGTCATACTTGTCCAAATATATGTAGATGACATTATATTTGGGTCTACTGAAAGTAGCCTTTGCAGAAAGTTTGCAAAGCTTATGCAAAGTCAGTTTGAGATGAGTAGTATGGGAGAGCTGAAGTTTTTCTTGGGTCTCCAAGTTAAACAGACTGAAAATGGTTTATCCATATGTCAGTCCAAGTTCACCCTAGAACTCATAAGGAAATATGGTATGGATTCTTCCAGTACCATGAAGACTCCTATGGGGTCAAGTATGTCTCTTAGCAAGGATGATGCAGGGAAACCTGTAGATGAAACCTTGTATAGAGGGATAGTTGGCTCCCTACTATACTTGACTGCAAGTAGGCCTGACATATGTATGCTATATGTTTTTGTGCCAGGTATCAGCCTGCCCTAAAGAGTCTCACTTGACTGCAGTCAAGAGAATTTGAGATATCTAAAGGCACTCCCTATCTAGGCCTCTGGTACCCTAGGAATGGAGATTTTGATCTAACAGGTTATTCAGATGCAGACTTTGCAGGATGCAAAGAGGATAGAAAGAGTACTACTGGAACCTGTCAATTCCTAGGTGGGAGACTAATTTCATGGAGCAGCAAGAAGCAAACCAGTGTGGTTATCTCCACAGCTGAGTCAGAATATGTAGCTGCAGGAAGTTGCTGTGCTCAACTTCTATGGATTAAACATCAGCTAGAGGACTATGATTTCAGGTAAGTAGAACTCCACTTTTCTGTGATTCTACTAGTGCTATTTCAATAGCTAATAACCCTGTATCTCATAGTAGGACAAAACATATTGAAATTAAATATCACTTTCTTAGGGAACATGTAGAAAGAAATGATATTGTACTTGAATATGTTAAAATAGATGAACAAATAGCTGATATGTTTACTAAGCCACTAGAAGAAGCTAAGTTCAATAGATTCAAAATGAACTAGGAATGATCAACTTAGACTAAGTTTACAGAACTAGAAAATTGACTAAGTAAAAAGGTGTCGACACATAGACAAGTCTATGTCGACACAGAATAGTAGTGTCGACACTTCAGGAAAAAGGTGTCGACACATCTAGGATGTGGTGTCGACACTTCAGAATGTTAGTGTCGACACATGACAAGTAGGTGTCGACACATCCAATATGGTGTCGACACTTATGTTTTACTCAGAATTTTTCTAAGTAAAGTCTCGACAATGTGTCGAGTTATGTTGTGTCGACACATAACCATGTGTCGACACATAAAATCTGTTGACTAAACTTGTGTCGACACATGTTAAGCTTGATATCCCGTCTGTTCATCTTCAAAATTAGACAGGTATAAATAGGGTTCTGTCTGTGTTTGTCGACACGCTTTCAAAGTTTCGAGACCAAAACTCCTGTGTCGACATTTCTCTTTTCTCAAGACTAATTCTCCAAACCCTAATGGC
This sequence comes from Platanthera guangdongensis, assembly GCA_039583875.1. NCBI lineage: Eukaryota > Viridiplantae > Streptophyta > Magnoliopsida > Asparagales > Orchidaceae > Platanthera > Platanthera guangdongensis. Next base: position 161,835,045 of record CM077162.1, on the reverse strand, counting down.
TCCAAGCTCGAGGAGAACGTTAACGAAGGCTATGAACTTGTGCGCGGCGCATTCGATGATGGAGATCAAGAAATTCAATCGGTGGTAACCTAGTCAGCGATTCTGGACTAGAATATTTGGTTTCAGAACCAACCAAGATTTGGAAGAAGGAAGTTCTTGAATTCCTTACTGGAGCTGCAGTTGATGACTCTGGATATAGAATCAAATCCAGAGTACATGGATCCAAGTCAAGGTCTCACCAAAAAGTCTAAGGAAGGTACTCCAGCTACCTAAGACTCAAGATGAAGAAGAAGTTTCTACATCCAAGACCAGGAAGCTCTTACCTGGTGTGGACTTGATCCTAAGCTGAAGATAGGTTCTGTCTTTAACAGGAAGGCATGAACAGTCAAGGAAAATTTCTGTCTGAAATTGTGGGAAAGGTCATTCTCAGTAAGCCTGGAGGGCATGACAGGGTGTCAGCCTCATGTTCAATGTCATGACAAGAATTATCTTCACCCTAAGAACAGATTGGTCAATGGTAATCTATGAGAAAATCAAGGAGAGCTTGAAGAAGCCCAACTGGGCAGAATACAAGTCTCTACCTAGCTGGTACAATACCAGAGGTAATGAGCAATGCTGCTGGAAGCAAGATCAATCATATGAGAAAGATGGATATGAGGATCTTTTCTAGGTGGGAAAGGGTGCTGTCAAAGGATATGCCTACCCCTGAGAAGCAAGTTACTGAGAAATCACTCCTCCCAGAAGAAAAGGAAACTGCTGTTATGGCACAAGTGTCCTCAAGCAGTTCTGAGAGTGAAGAACAGGTGGTGTTCACACCTGATGATCAGGAGGAAGAGACAGTAGTCAAGTCTCCTGCTCCTCAAGAGACTGCTGAGTTCCAGGGGTGCTGCCTCATGCTAGCCCATCCATAGGGATCACAGCCAGGGGAGCTTCCAGTAGTAGAAGAACATCTACTCTGACAGTGAGCAAGCCACCATCATTATCCAAGAGGTACTCACTGACTTAAAAACTTTAGACTATATTATAGAAGATGCTATTTGTCTGATGTCCATCAGCAATTCAGCTAGACAAACAAGTTCCAGATGTTGTTCTAGAAGACAAATCTGTTGAACAAGTAGTGGTACCTGAGTCAGTGGTTGAAGAACAAAGACTATCTCCAGCTCCATCCCCTCATGAATATACAATGGAAGATTTGTTTCTAAATCTAGATCAAGATGATTTTGATATGGACAAGAATGCTGCTGCTGAAGATAAGAGTGCTGCTGCTGAGGGGAGCATATGAAAGTTCTGGAAGAGCCTATTAGGCTGGAAACTGAGCAGCACCTGCTGTGCAAACTGAGAGGCCTGAGAGCCCTAAGAATAGAGTTGATATTGCCAGCACCTCTGTCTCTGAAGATGAGGAAAGTGCTAGGGCCAAGAAGAAGAAATTGTTTGTGTTCAAAAGAAGAGTCAGAGCTACAAGAAGGCTCTACAAACTGTTACTCAACAATCCTTAGTCACACAAGCTCCATCACCTGATTACAGTGCCTTAATGGTAGCCATGCAATCAAGCTGGATGAGCAAAGGAAAGCCATAGAGACGTATATTGATGAGGACAAAAGTCTTTACAATTTGATTTAGCTCAAGATATAAAATCAATAAGGTTTGAGATGAACCTGAACAAGAAAGAAATGACTGACTGCTTCCACAAAGGTGGGAATGCAGTAGTCTATTTGGCAACTCACCAGGAGAAGATCAAGACTCAGGTAGATGATATAGCATTAAAATAAGGATATGTGCTGGAGAATCAGCTAAGAATGAATGATAATTTGACTGCCTCCCACAATGCTATAGTCACTGAATTAAAGAATAAGACTGCTGAACCTTCTACATCTGCTGCTGCAGTTAAGCTGATTTTGATAAAATCTTTCAAGCTGAGATTACTGCTGTCAAGACTGCCATACAAGATTCCCAGAAGCAATCTTTGAACAACTTACAAAGCTTAGACCTTACTTTAAGATGGAATCAGGTACTTGGATGGTCAAATCTGATTCCAGAAGGATGATGTAAGAGATCATGTTGCTCAAGAAGTCATAAAGGGGGAGAGAGTGTTAGTCAAGGCCAGTTCTGAACATGCTAAGTGGATATCCAATTCCATCAGGGCTACACTTGGATATCCTCCCCTGTGTGATGACAATGAAGTTGCTGAATCTGGACTGAACCCTGCATATTTTGGAGGTGAGCCACAAGAAGTAGCTCAAGTCATTATCCACCTCCAAATTTTGAAATGATCCAAGCAGAGGTGAGCACAATGTATAGCCCATCTGAGGGCAAGGACAATGTCCATTTAGAAAAGGTTGTTCAACCTATCACAGCAGCTATGCAAGAGGCCTTAGACAAAGAAGAAGAGGCAAGGTTGTCAAAGAAGAGGTTTAGGGAACAAGCTGAACTAAAGCCAGACTTTGAACAATGGAGCCCTACCTCTAGGAATATCATTCTAACTGCCTGGAAAGTTGCTAAAGACAACACTACTGATAGAAACAAGTGGTTCTCTGAAGCAGAATGGAGCAAGCATGAGATCAGGCAAGAAGCCATTGTTCAGCACAGAAGGAAGGCTAAGATGGGAAAGCTACCTCCTACAGCTGTGGAGCCTAGCAAGTACTTTCCTAAGCCCTATCATTATTTTGAGAGACAGAAAATCAAGGCTGAAGAACAAAAGAAGAAGGACTCAAAAGGCAAGAAGCCTGCTGATGCTGAGCCTACTGCTGCTGCTGCTATCAAGGCTAAAGTCAAATCTGGCAAAGGAATTGTTATCAAAGAACCTGATCAGAAATAGATTAGGAATTAATTTGAAGATTGTTGTAATCTTTTGTATGAGAAACATTTTTTGTAAATCATTAAAGATGTATTAGAAAAATGTTAGAACAATTTATGATAAATATATTTTCATGATTGTTTTGAGTATGTGTCTATTTCTGTTCATTCTGCAATGTTGAATGTGTATATGTGTGAATTTTTACATGTTCATGTTAACCCTGCTGATTATAATCTGCTTTACATCATTTTGTAATTTTTAATTATGAATGGTGTATATCATTGACTAAGGGTTATGACTTCTCCAAATAGGGGGAGATTGTTGGGTACATTTGTCAATGTACCTGATTTGAAGAAGCCTCACTCATCTCAATGATATACATCATAATGTATTTGATGTATGTTTGAGTTACTTGTGCAGGTTAAGATCACTGGACTGAAGCAAAAAGTTTCTAAGTCCATGTGTCGACACCCAGAGGGAAAGTGTCGACACTTAAGAAAGCCTGTGTCGACACCCAACAAGCAGTGTCGACACTTGGAGTCATTGTGTAGACACCTGGGATGCAGAGTCGACACCAGACAGAAAGTGTCGACACTTGGAGCTGTGTCGACACTCAGTGAAGAAAAGTGCAACAGAAAGTGTCGACACAAGGAGCTGTGTCGACACCCAGTGAAGCGTGTCTACACCAGAAAGTGTCGACACTTGGAGCTGTGTCGACACTCAGCAAAAGTCTGCAGAGTCTAAGTACATGTGTCGACACTCAGCACAATGTGTCGACACACTATCGAAGAGTCAACACTTGAAGTAAGTGTCGACACCCAGCACAATGTGTCGACACTTTGCTAAAGACTCAACACTTGAAGAAAGTGTCGACACAAGGAGCTGTGTCGACACTTAGCAAAGAACAAAGAGCAGCAAATTATTCTAAGTACAAGTGTCGACACTAAAGGAATGTGTCGACACTCAGCTGAAGTCTCAACAACAAGAAGGTGTGTCGACACAAGGAGCTGTGTCGACACTCAGCAAGATTCAAGATAGAAGACTATGTGTCGACACCAAGAAGCAGTGTCGACACTTGACAGATTCAGCACAAGAAGTTGTGTCGACACAAAGGAGATGTGTCGACACATAGAAGAATTCAGCAAAAGCTAAAAGAACAAGTATTTGTGTCGACACTCAATTTTAGTGTCGACACATGCAGAAGAATCTGTGTCGAGACATACAAGGAATTGTGTCGACATCTTGTAGACTTGTGTCGACACTTATACAACATGTGTCGACACTTGGACTATAAGTGTCGACACTTAAAGACAGAAAGTCTCGACACTTATAAACAGTTAGAGATTTTCAAGAAGTAACTGGTTGACATGATAGCTGCCGATCCAGCCGGTCTACAGCAACTGTCAGAGATGTCAGAAGTCAGTTATGAACCGGACCAGCGGTTACCATGAAGAAGGCCTATAAATAGGCACCCACAGTTTACAGAAACAGTGGTGAGAATATTAAAAGTAATTGATCAGATTATTCAAGTAATCTGTAAAGTGATACACAGGGTAATAAACACAAGAAGATCTTGCATTCCATCTGCAGATCTAAGAAGTTGGAGAGAGAGGGCTCCTTTCAAGAAATCAGCCTTAGGAACTAGGCTGAGAAGAAGGATTCAGATTCAGTTCTGGGTCTTAAGTGCAGAGGTCAAGGAACAACTGCAGAGGATTCAACCTTATTCAGTTCTACTCAAGAAGCTTTGAAGAAAGCTAAGTCAGGGTGAATCCAGCTGAGTTTCTTCCAAGAACTCATCAAGAATCTCTCAACTCTCCCCTCCTATAATTCTGAGTTGTAGAGTCATTATCTGTATTACATTTGTAACTTGTAGGATCCATTGGATCTGAGTGATTGTAAGCCTATATTTATAAAGGCTGAGGGTAGGGCTTGTTAGCCTGAGTGTAGGAGATATAGATCTCTGAGTGTAGGCCTTGGATTGGCTGAGTGTAGGCCTTGATTGGCTGAGTGTAGGCTTTGGGATAAAGCTGAGTGTAAGGCTTTGGGCCTGAGGTAGGAACCAATTTGGGTTCTGAGACAGTGGAGAAGTTAGGCCGAATCTAGTACACTGCTAATAGGCGAAGGGGAAAGTGGATGTACCCATAACTTGGGGAACCACTATAAAACACTGTGTGTTGTGCTGTGTTTTTGTGCGTGGATGATCTGTGTTTGGTTGATTGTTGCTGATTGCTGTAATAAACTAGTTAGAAATCTGTGATATAACTGTTTGGCTGCCAACAATTAGAAAGGATTAGGTCACCTATTCACCCCCCCCCCCCCCTCTAGGTGTTTAGGTACCATATCTTTCAACTACAACTCAGAGATGTAAATCTCCTACCTCAGGCACTCAGCCCTACCTCAGCCTTTATAAATTAGACTTACAACTCAGATCAATAATGATCTTACAGAAAAATGATATAAAATAAGTTTTATCTTTCACCCAAGTTGAGAGAGAATGTGCAGAAAGTTTTCTTGATCAGTTCTTGAAGAATCTGATTACACAGAAATCAACATGTCTTTGGCTTTCTTCAAATCATTTTGAATCTGAACACAGTAAGGTTGAATTTCTTGAAGTTGATCTTCAATCAGCTTCTTTCTTAAAATCCAGAAATTAATCTGAATTCTTCTTTGCAGATTAGTTCAGGATCTGCTCTTAAAAGACTAGTTGATGATAGTCTCTTTCTTCAGTTGAATTGTTGGAGCTCTCTCTCTCTACAAATTCTTCTGAAGATATTTTGAAATTCTTCACTTAGATCCACTTGAAATCTCTGATTGGATTTCCTTGTGTATGTTGGATCTTCTGTTATAATTGTGTTTTGTGTACTTCGCCGTCTTCAGTTGATAGAATCTGTCTTTATATAGACTTTATCCAAGGTTACTGACTGATCCGGTTGCTAACCAACTTCTGACAGATCTGACAGTTGCAGTAGACTTGTGGGTTATGGCAGCTGTCAAGTTTCCAGTCACTTCTTGAAACTTTGTCTCTGTCAGCAAAGTGTCGAGTCTGAACATCACATGTGTCGACACAAGTAGACTAAGTGGCGACACAATCCTTGGTGGTGTCAACACAGCTCTCATGGTGTCGACACTGCTTCTTGACATAGCTTCTGTAAGAATGTGTCGACACAAGTCCTGGGTGTCGACACAGTCACTTCTTGTCTTGAGCACAATTAACTTAGAAGAAATTCTGGGTGTGTGTCGACACGTCCTGTGTGTCGACACAGTTGATGTCGACTGAACTTTCTGTATGTCGACACAAGTCCTGTATGTCGACACAGTTGATGTCGACTGAACTTTCTGTGTGTCGACACAAGTCCTGTGTGTCGACACAATTTCTTCTGGTGTTGACACAGCTTTTCCAAATGTCGACACAATTGAATCTAGGTGTCGACACAGCTTTTCTCAAGTGTCGACACAAGTCTTCACAAGTGTCGACACAGCTTCTTCTAGTGTCGACTCATGGACTTAGAAACTTTTCCTGCATATTCTTAACCTACACATATAACTCAAACAACATCAAATACACCTTGATGAATATCATTGAGCTAAGTGAGGTTTCTCCAAATCTGGTACACATTTTCCAATGTACCCAACAATCTCACCCTATTTGGAGAAGTCATAACCCTTAGTCAATGATATACACCATTCATAATAAACACACATTATGATGTATATAAACATTAAATGACATGGTAACATATAAACAAAACATGTATAATATATCATTACAGAATGATGCAAACACAGTGAGCATGAATCATTGTTTTGTTTAAACTATCAAAAGTTTGTCAACAATTAGTTTACATAGATTTGTTTAACAACTAAAGATTACATTGTTGTAAAATCTAGTTAATTTATTCTAAGGCTGATTAGGCTCCTCGATGACTATGCTTTTTCCTGGTTTGATCTGAGCCTGCACAGTAGGTTCAGCATCATCAGCAGGTTTCTTTTCCTTCAGATCTTTCCTTTTCTGTTCTTCAGCCCTTATCTTTTTCCTTTCAAAATAATGAAAAGGCTTTGGGAAGTACTTGCTAGAATCCAGAGCATTAGCAGGTAACTTCCCAGCTTTTGCTTTCCTTCTGTATTGAAGAATGGCTTCCTACCTGGCTTCATACTTGTTCCATTCTTGCTCAGTATACCATTTACCCCTTTCGCGGGTCTTGTCCTTCACAACTTTCCAGGCAGTCAATATAATGTTCCTGGAAGTAGGACTCCATTGCTCAAAATTAGGCTTCAACTCTGCCTGTTCTCTAAACCTTTTCTTTGAGAGTTGAGTTTCTTGCTCTTTATACAATGCTGCCTCTGACATGTCTACTTTCTCAATGATAACATTCTTAGTAGCCTCTAGAGGGTTGTACATCTGATGAACCCGGTGTTGAATTTTCTCAAAGTTAGAAGGGGGATATATGATTTGAGCTACTTCCTGACGCCCCCCTTCAATTCCTACAGCTTGAATTCCTGACTTAGCTGTGTTGTCATCATCACATAGGGGTGGATATCCCAGAGTTGCTCTAACAGCATTTGTTATTCATTTGGCATGCTCTGAGCTAGCATTGACTATCAACCTCTTCCCCTTTATGACTTCTCTTTCAATATGATCCCTGAGATCATTCTTTTGGAACCTGATTTGAGTATCCAGATAATTTGTTCCCTCTGTATAATAGGCTTTAAACTTTTGAAGCTGAGTAGATATAATCATCTTAGAGGCTTGAAGTGCAGATTGAAAAGTGGCTAAATCCTCTTGAAGTTTCTTATCAAACTCTGATTTCTCTTTAGCCCTTGCCTCAGTCAGTGCAGTTGCAGTATTCTTTAATTCTGTAACAATCACATTATGTGATTCAGTAAGATTATCATTCATTCTTAGTTGATTTTATAGGACATAGCCTTGCTTGACCATGATATCATCAATTTGTGTCTTTGCCTCTTGTTGCTGTTTTGCTAGAAAAACTACAGCATTACCTCATTTATAAAAGCAATTTGTCATCTCCTTTTTTATTCTGGTTTACCTCAAATCTAATTGATTTTATATCTTGAGCCAAGGAGAATTGTAAATCTTTATGAGTTTCATCCATATATTTCTCCATGGCTATTCTTTGTTCATCTAATTTTACTTGCAAAGATACCAGTAAGGAGCTATAATCATGCGCATGAATTGGTGGTGGAGCAGTTTGCAATGCCCTTTTATAGCTTTGGCTTCTTCTTCTGAAAACCATCAGCTTTCTCTTCTTTGCTTGAGATTCTGCTTCATCTTCAGAAGTTGAGGTACTTGCTATATCAACTCTTTCCTGAGGACTAGGAGGCAGTTCCTTTTCAGTCCTAGTTTGCTCCCTCTCAGTTACAGTTTGCTCCCCCTCAGTCCTGGCTTGCTCCCCCCTCAGTCTTGACTTGCTCCCCCTCAGTTCTTGTTATCTCTATATCAGGGAACAACTCTTCAAGAGTAAACTCTTGTTGAGTTTGGACTGGAGGCACCACTAACTCTGGAGCATCAGCAGCTGTAAATGTATCCTCCATGATAACATCCTATGCTTGATTGTTGAGTTGAGTGGTCTGGTCAACATCAATCAAGGGCACAGTTAGTGTTTCATACTCATTACTAAAAATTGTTTGATTAACTTCTTGGATTACCTCAAGAATAGTTTGATTATCCATTTCACTTTCTAAGTGTGTTGGCTCTTCCTCAATATGAGGCTGCCCTGTATCTAATCATCATGTCTAATGTCTTGAGCAGGTGATTTCTCAGTATTCTCTGGCCTCTCTTCATCAGCTATGTCTCTTATCAGCACTCTAACCCATCTAGAGATTATCCTTAGATCTATTCTCCTCATATGATTGATCTTGGATCCAGCAGCCTGTTGCATCACTTCTGGAATTGCTCCAGTCAAGTATAAACTTAATATCCTTCCCAGATTCGGTTTCTTGATGTTTTCTCTAATCTTCTCATATATGACTGCAGACCAATTGGTGTAGATTTTGTAGATGATCCTGGTTATGAGGCAAAACATGTAGGATGAGACCCTATCATGTCCACCTGGTTTGCATAAGATTACTTTGCCAACTACTTCAGAAAGAAATTTTCCAGGTACATTCATTCTTTTTCTATTCATGGATGATCCAATTTTCATGGTGGGATCTAATCCACATCACTGGAGTGCTCCCTGATCTTGGAAGAGGTAACTTCTTCGTATTCTTGATTTTTGGGCAGATAAAGAGTTTTTTGTATGCTCTTCATGGTGAGTTTGATTTTATTACCCTGGACTGAAGACCTAATCTTTAATCCAGTTGAATCCTGAGTTGCAGCTCCATAGAACTCAAGGATTTCCTTCTTCCATATCTTTGTAGGTTCTGATGTCAAATACTCCAATCCATTTTCTGCAATTAGTGCTATCATAGCTTTAATCGCTGGTTCAGCATCGTCAAAGGCATTCCGTACCAGTTCAAATCCCTCGTTCACGTTTTCGTCAAGTTTTGGCGCCATTGGGATGGTGAAAAATCTTGAATGGAGAAGAGAGAGTTTGTCGACACAAGAATCTAGTCTCAAAAATCTGTAGAGTGTGTCAACAGGGTTTGTTCTTGACCTATTTATATGTGTCTAAACATTGAAGGTCAAAAGGCGTGTCAAAATTTACTTAATGTGTCGACACTGTTGCGATGGTGTCGACACAGACTTCTAATGTCTCGACAGAAGTGTTGACTCTTATGTGTCGACAACAATTGATGATGTGTTGACACAGACATAATTATTAGTTCAATAGAAATTCTGTGTTGACTCTAATTCTAAGTGTCGACACAACTTCTGGATGTGTCGACACCAATTTTCTAGATGTGTCAACACAACTTCTCTGTGTCGACATAGACCTTTTTTTGTGTCGACACAAAATTACTTAGACAAATTTGTCAATCTATTCTATGTTCAGCATACCTAATTCAATTTTAAAATTATTGAATTTAGTTTCATCCAATGGCTTAGTGAACATGTCAGCAATTTGAAAACTTATATTGATAAATTCTAAACATATATCCTCTTTTTCTACATGATCCATAAGAAAATGATATCTTATTTTTATATGATTTGTTCTACTATGAGAAACATGATTATTAGCAATAGAAATAACACTTGTAGAATCACAGAATAATGAGGTTCTACTTACCTGGATACCATAATCTTTAAGCTGATGTTGTATCCACAACAGCTGTGCACAGCAGCTCCCTACAGCTACATACTCAGACTCAGCTGTAGAGATTGTCACACTAGTCTATTTCTTACAGCTCCATGACACCAATCTTCCTCCTAGAAATTGACATGTGTTAGTTGTGCTTTTCCTATCTTTTTTGCATCCTGCAAAGTCTGCATCTGAATATCCAGTCAGTAGAAAATCTCTATTCTTAGGGTACCAAAGGCCTAGATTAGGTGTGCCCTTAAGATATCTCAAAATCCTCTTAACAACAGTATAATGAGATTCTTTTGGGCAGGATTGGTACCTAGCACAGACACATGTAGCATACATGATGTCAGGTCTACTAGCAGTCAGATAAAGGAGGAGCCAACTATCCCTCTATACAAAGACTCATCTATAGGTTTTCTGCATCATCTTTGCTATAGGCATACTTGTCCCCATTGGAGTTCTCATGGTAGTGGATGACTCCATACCATACTTCTTAATTAACTCCTGGGTGAACTTAGACTGGGATATGGATAGGCCATCATTAGTCTGTCTTACTTGGAGTCCCAAGAAGAACTTAAGTTCTCCCATGCTGCTCATCTCAAACTTCCCTTGCATAAGTTTAGCAAACTTCCTACAAAGGTTGTTTTCAGTAGAACCAAATATTATGTCATCAACATATATCTGGACTAGGATTATCTTCCATTTAGATTCCCTAAGGAATAGAGTTTTGTCTATTTTCCCCCTTGAGAATTTGTTCTCAATGAGAAAAGTAGACAAGGTTTCATACCAAGCCCTTGGGGCTTGTTTCAAACCATATAGGGCTTTCCTAAGCCTATACACATAATTAGGATAGAGTGGATCAATAAAACCTGATGGCTGTTCTACATAGACTTCCTCCTTTAAGTCTCCATTCAAGAATGCTGACTTAACATCCATTTGGAACACGTTGAAACCCTGATAAGCTACATAGTCTAGGAATAGCCTTATTGCTTCCAACCTTGCCACAGGGGCAAATGTTTGATCAAAGTCTATGCCCTCTTCCTGCCTGTATCCTTTGGCAACAAGCCTTACCTTGTTCTTAATTATGATTTCACACTCATCTAGCTTGTTTCTGTAGATCCACTTAGTCCCTATGACATTGTGGTCTTTTGGTTTAGGAACTAACTTCCAAACCTTGCATCTCCTGAATTGATTAAACTCCTTATGCACAGCATCAATCCAGTGTGGGTCTTGAATAGATTCTTCAAATCTTTTAGGTTCCTCTTGAGACAAGAAGCTTGAGTATAGTACAGTGTTCAAGCTCCTGCTTCTAGTTTGAACCCCTTGTCTAGGATCACCAATAATCTAGTGTACAGGATGATCCTTTAAATGTCTAACTGCTGGAGGAAGTCTGTCTACAGTTTCACTTTCTCCATTTTCTTCATTCTGTTGTACTTCATGCTCTTCATCAACATCTTGTGAGTCTTGTACTCCCCTTGGACAGCAACCATCATTTTCCTCTTCCTGCCTTGCAGTTTGATCTTCTTTGATAGTCAGCATGTTCATCTTCTCTTTTATACCTGTAAAGCTACAAGAACTACTAGGCAACTCACTATTAATAAGTCTTGATTCATCAAATATAACATGAACAAACTCTTCTACAACTTGTGTAGTCAAGTTATAGACTCTATATACCTTACTATTGTTGTTGTACCCAACAAATATCCCATCTTGGGATTTGGCAGCAAACTTTGTCAGGTAAGACTTGTCATTGTTAAGCATATAGCACTTGCAACCAAAAATCCTAAAATAGGATAAGTTTGGTTTCTGCCTTTCATAACCTCATAGGGTGTCTTTTTGTGGTTCCTAGTGATGAAAGCCCTATTGAGCACATGACATGCAGTGTTTACTGCCTCAACCCAGAAATATTCTGGGAGAGAAGTGTCACTCAATAGAGTTCTACATGCCTCAATAAGAATCATATTCTTTCTTTCAGTAATTCCATTTTGCTGAGTAGTTCTAGGTGAGGAGAATTCCTGATGAATCCCAAATTCTTCACACAACTTTGTCATATTTTCAGATTGAAATTCAGTTTCCATGGTCACTTCTGATTTGACCACTGAATTGTTCAGTTCATTCTGAATTTGCTTAACAAAGTTGCAGAAAACAGTTGGGGTTTCAGATTTCTGCCTCAGAAAGAAAACCCATGAAAATCTAGAATAGTCATCTACACCACAAATGTGTAGACTTTCCTACCTAGACTCTGATCTGACATTGGACCAAATAAATCCATATGCAAGAGGTATAAACACCTCACTGAGTCTTTGGTTTCTAGGCTATGAAAGGAGGATCTGGTCTGCTTGCCTTTTTGACAAGCTGAGCATATTCCATCCTTAATGCACTTAACTTGAGGACCATTCCTCACTAACTCTTTATTAAAGAGTTGACCAATAGTCTTGTAGTTTAGATGAGCTAGCCTCTGGTGCCATTTGACACAATGAGAGGCTTTCTCATCATCTACCAGACAAATAGGAGATCTTTATTCTCACTCACAAAGTTTAGGCAATACACATTTCCTTTCCTATAACCAGTCAACATGATCTTCTGATCACTTGACCTTTTAATATGACAACCATTCTTAATGAATGAAATGTCATATCCAAGATCACTCAGTTGACTTATGCTTATCAAGTTATGTTTCAAACCCTTCACATAAGACAATTGAGTGATAGTAATTGAGCTGTTAGAAATGTTACCAAACCCTTTGATGACTCCTTTTTCTGAACCACCAAAGATTACTTTAGATCCATTCAATATGGGTAAGTAGTCCTTCAGCAATTCTCTTGTTCCAGTCATATGTCTGGAATATCCACTATCCAAGTACCATAAAGGGACATGGCCACTTGGACTTATCTGCAACAAATAATTACTTAACCTTAGAACCCCAATTGTTATTGGGTCCTTGGTTCAGGTTAGACTGAAATTTAGCATAATTTGTAGCTGCCCTTCTTCTAGGTAAGCTGACATTCATCCTGACACTAGTGTTGTTCCAACAGTCAATGGCAAAGTGTCCCACCTTATCACAACATCAGCACTCATATCTATTATACCTATTTTTAGGTATAATTTTAACAGCTTTGCTATCAGTTGTTCTTAATACTGTAGGTACAGTGTTTCTTTGCTTGAGTGTTGGATACCACTTGTCATTCAGAATATCAGGCTTACCATGACCATGTATGACATCATGATTATATCTATTGGTAGGTTGTTGCACTTTTCTGAGAGCAATGGGGGGATTTAAGACAAGTGGCTTAACTGGGGCTTTCCTTTTTCTTTTGGAATTAACTGCCTTAGTATTTTCCTTAAAACCCAATCATGTCTTACCCTTTTGAGACACAAAGTCATCAATTAAGGGTAGGATAGATTTTGGCTTAGAGAAACTAGTCACTAGATCATTTTCCTTCTGAAGTCTGACTTCCAAACTTTTGATTTGATCACTCTTGTATGTGATTGTTCCCATCTGAATAACAATTATGTTTTTCAGCTTGTCAATCTCATTCATCTTTTGATACAGCAGCTTCTCTAAATCAGATGCAGCCAACTTAAGAGCTGCAATTTCCTTAGCCTGAATTTTAGTCAGGTTTTTGCATCTCTTAAATGCCTGCAGCAAATCACCATATTCATCTATAAGTTGATGAATATCTCCTTCAGAATCAGATCCATCCACATCTCTTGATGCAGATGCTTCTGATTCTGAGCCAGTATAATAATCAGAGTCTTCAGATAAGCTTTTTACCTTACTGGGACCAGGCTGATCCTGGCAGTGATCTTCATTAGTCAGGGCCATCAGCCCTTTGCACTGATGATCTTCAGTTCCATTTATTGAGTCCAGCAATTGCAAGAACTCAGTCTCTTCTTCTGTTGCAAACATACCAATATAAGCTTCAGCATCAGATTCAGAATCTGAAGATGATGGATCTGTCCAGCTTTTCTCTTTCTTTGCTACAAAGGATTTCTCCTTCTTGTTCTTATACTGATACTTCTTCTTATCTGCAGATTCCTTTCTTTTGTTTGGACAATCAGCTACTACATGTCCAGGTCTGTTGCAGCAATAACACACAATCTTTGTAGTTGTTGATTTGCTAGGTTTTGACCTACTCTTGTCCTTTCTAGATGACTTTCTTTTCTGATAATATTCATCCTTGGACTGAGAGGATGATGGTTTAGTTCTCCACTGCTTCTTCTTCAAAAATCTCTGAAACTGCCTTGTGAAGACAGCAAAGTCCTCATCAGAATGATTACTGTCTGAGGTGTGACTATCAGAACTTTTAGAGATCACTTCTGCAACTTTCTTAGGAGGAGATAGAGACATCCTCTTGTCCTTTCTTGTGGCTTCTGCCTTGAAGGCCACTGACTTTTCTCTATGGTCAACTTTAGTGCTTTTCTCTTCCTCCTTTCTGGCCATTAGTTGCATTTCATAAGAAAGCAATTTGTCAAATAGTGTTGGATGAGAGATTTCTGCCAGTCTGGCCACTTCCCTGATGGCACAGATCTTGGTGTTTCAATCCTTAGTCAAAGATCTAAGGAATTTATCATTCAACTCATTTGTACTAAAGACCCTTCCATATGACATTAGTTCATTCACAATTCTGAAGAACTTCTTGTAATATTCAGTGATGCTGTCTGATTTGCTTTGTCTGAAGCTCTCATATTCATGATTAAGCATTGACTATCTATCTTCCTAACTTCTTCTGATCCCTCCATGTAGACTATCAATGTGCCTCACATCTCCTTGGAGGTATTACAGTGAATCAGATTTTGGAATGTTGAGTCATCTATGACACTCACTATAATATTCTGAGCTCTATTGTCCATAGTAGCCAAGATAATCTCATCCTTAGTCATTTCTGAAAAGTCTTTTGGTGTCCTCTGATTAGCATCAAGAACTGAGACTTTCATTGGAATATAAGGCCCTTCCTTATAGTTATATATATTCTCGGATCAGATGCTTCATAAACAATCTGACCCTTTATTTCCATATTCCAAAGATTTCTTTCCTGCATATGGGTAACTTCATGGAACCAAGTTCCTTATGATTTTCTCCTGAACCCATCTTTTCTAATTTATTCTGCCTCACAGATCTTACTCAGACTGTTAAGTCTATCTTTGAGCAACCTGGCTTTGATACCACTTGAAAGAATGGTTTCAAATAACCTAAACACCTAGAGGGGGTGAATATGTTCAATTCCTTTTTACTCTAAGGCATAATATTAATTCAGTTAATCAAATAGAATCAAACAGTTCTACAGCTACCACATCACAGAAATCACAATATCACACA
Organism: Platanthera guangdongensis; assembly: GCA_039583875.1. Classification (NCBI taxonomy): domain Eukaryota; kingdom Viridiplantae; phylum Streptophyta; class Magnoliopsida; order Asparagales; family Orchidaceae; genus Platanthera; species Platanthera guangdongensis. The sequence goes on along the minus strand of CM077162.1, from coordinate 161,819,729 downwards.
CAATCACAGATGGCACACAAATTTATAGTGGTTCCCCAAATGATGGGCACAACCACTTTCCCCCTTCGCCTATCTAGCAGTGTGCTAGATTCGTCTAACTTCTTCCTTCCTTCTCAGATCCACAGATCTTACAGCTCAGAGGTTCCTTCAACTCAGAGTGAGTCCACACTCATATAACTCAGGCAATTAAGCCCTACCTCAGCCTTCACCCAGGCCTACAACTCAGAGAATTAAATCTCCTACCTCAGGCACACAGCCCTACCTCAGCCTTCCCAAGGCCTACAACTCAGAGATGTAAATCTCCTACCTCGGGCACTCAGCCCTACCTCAGCCTTTATAAATTAGGCTTACAACTCAGATCAATAATGATCTTACAGAAAAATTATATAAAATAAGTTTTAGCTTTCACCCAAGTTGAGAGAGAATGGGTAGAAAGTTTTTTTGATAAGTTCTTGAAGAATCTGATTACACAGAAATCAACATGTCTTTGGATTTATTCAAAGCATCTTGAATCTAAACACGGTAAGGTTGAATTTCTTGAAGTTGATCTTCAATCAGCTTCCTTCTTAAAATCCAGAAATTAATCTGAATTCTTCTTTGCAGATTAGTTCAGGATCTGCTCTTAAGAGAATAGTTGATGACATTCTCTTTCTTCACTTGAATTGTTGGAGCTCTCTCTCTCTACAAATTCTTCTGAAGATATTTTGAAATTCTTCACTTAGATCCACTTGAAATCTCTGATTGGATTTCCTTGTGTATGTTGGATCTTCTGTTGTAATTGTGTTTTGTGTACTTCATCGTCTTCAGTTGATAGAATATGTCTTTATATAGACTTCATCCAAGGTTACCGGCTGATCCGGTTGCTACCAACTTCTGACACTGATCTGACAGTTGTAGTAGACTTGTTGGTTATGGCAGTTGTCAAGTCTCCAGTCACTTTTTGAAACTTTGTCTCTGTCAGCAAAGTGTCGAGTCTGAACTTTACATGTGTCGACACAAGTAGACTAAGTGTCGACACAATCCTTAGTGGTGTCGACACAACTCTCATGGTGTCGACACTGCTCCTCGACCTAGCTTCTACAAGAATGTGTCGACACAAGTCCTGGGTGTCGACACAGTTACTTCTTGTCTTGACACAATTAAGTTAGAAGAAATTCTGGTGTGTGTGCCGACACAAGTCCTGTGTGTCGACACAGTTGATGTCGACTGAACTTTCTATGTGTCGACACAAATCCTGTGTGTCGACACAATTTCTTCTAGTGTCGACACAGCTTTCTAAATGTCGACACAATTGACTCCAGGTGTCGACACAGCTTTTCTCAAGTGTTGACACAAGTCTTCATAAGTGTCGACACAGCTTCTTCTGGTGTCGACTCATGGACTTAGAAACTTTTCCTGCATATTCTTAACCTGCACATATAAACTCAAAACAACATCAAATACACCTTGATGAATATCATTGAGCTAAGTGAGGCTTCTCCAAATCTGGTACATATTTTCCAATGTACCCAACAACCATAAATAATAAAATCGGTGATTATGGTGTGCGTACAATCGCATAACTACCGTAACTGTACAACCCCGTGTCCGGCGAGCAAGGTAACCAGGGAATAGGCAAATCGTGCTGAGGACCATAGGCGAGCTCGGCAGCAAGGGGCGAGCCCGGCTCGGCATCCGTCCGACCAAGATCGACGATCGATGACCCCGAGCTCGGCATTCGCCGAGCGACACACTAATCGCGTCCCGCAGTGGAGCTCGGCAATGGTAGGCAAGCAGTACAACGACGAGGTGGCCAGAACTCCCCAGCTCGCTCGATGTCTGAGGTTACTTTTTTACTATTTAAATAACCCCCTGGTCCTGCCCATAGCTTAAAACGCGGAGTTTGGCTGTTAGCAGACCCACCAAGGGGTTTTATGGTAATTTCAGGTCAGTTATTTTTGGTTATTGGCAGTCCGATTTCAAAGCCTATCAATA